>OZ019947.1:12433207-12495707 GCA_963970385.1 Theonella swinhoei | reverse complement strand
GATCACTCTCTTCACCTACCTCAGTTCCTTTCATGAGTTGTTTGCCGATGCTGAACCTGCTGGACAGGTTTCGAAAGCCGGTATGGCAGCCAAGGAAACAGCTGCTTCTGCAAAAGTCACACCCACCAAAAGAAAGTAAGTAGCTCCTGAAGTGAGGACACCTCTCTAATAGAGACACATCTTCAGGTCCCAACTCCATTGAAGCCTGTACATACCACCCTCTGAAATGAGGACACCTCTCTAATAGAGACACATCTTCAGGTCCTAACTCCATTGAAGCCTTTACATACCACCCTCTGAAATGAGGACACCTCTCTAATAGGGACACATCTTCAGGTCCCAACTCCATTGAAGCCTGTACATACCACCCTCTGAAATGAGGACACCTCTCTAATAGGGACACATCTTCAGGTCCCAACTCCCTCCCTCCCCCTCCCTCCCTCCCTCCTCAGAATCGTGCCAAATTCTCAGTCAATTGAAAGGAATTGGAACACTCGAACTGTTAAGAGACGGAGCTTATCACCACCTCCTGTAGCGACAACACTTAGCAACGGTAACCATGACGATCACTTAGCAGCAGAACCTCCAAAGAAAAAGGTATGTGCAAACACTGTCAGTTTGTCCTGAAACAAGGGCACCTCAATAAACAGGACGTCCTGAAATAGGGCACCTCAAACAGAACGTCCTGAAATAGGGCACCTCAATGACCAGACGTCCTGAAATAAGGGCACCTCAATAATCAGGACACTACCTGTCCACACACACACACACACACACATACACACACACACACACAACGTAATACTTTGTTTCACTTCGCAGCTCTATCGACCCAACCCAGCCAAACGTACTTCCACGGCAACGCCTCACTTTGGCCCCACCCCCTCATCCAGCGACATGTGCTGCTTTTGCAATAAACGAGTGTACCTCATGGAAAGAATGAGCGCTAATGGATTCTTCTTTCACAGAACTTGCTTTCGATGTTCCCATTGTAACTGTCAATTAAAAATTGGTGGATATTCCCTATCAAAGGGAGATGGGGGAACGAAGGGGAAATTTTTCTGCACCCCCCACTATCGGCAGCTGTTTTTATCGAACCCCGAAGCAATTAATTATAGTCGGGCTGGGGTGGGGAGAAGGGACAAGGTGGAGGAGACGATGGAGGGAGAGGAGGTGGAGGTGGTAAAACCTGTCAAACCGGTTTCGAGACTGGATAAAGTGGTTGAAATTGATGAGCAAGTGGAAGAGGGAGAGGGGGAGGGGGAGATGGAAGTTGAGATGATTGGTTCCCCGGTCGTCATTAATATTATGCCCCCCGGGAAAGAGGATGAGGGAGAGAGAAAGAGGGAGAGAGGGACATCGGCGAAGAAGAAGAAACAGGAGGTGAAGAGTGCTGTAGAACCGGTAAGATGGGGGGGGAGGAGGGGGAGAGGGAGGGGAGAGAGAGAAGGGAGAGGGAGAGAGAGGGAGGGAGGGGAAAGAGAGGGGGGAGGAGGGAGAGAGAGGGGGGAGGGAGGGGAAAGAGAGAGGGAGGAGGAAGGGTATTATATTCTTCCCTCTTGTCCTCCTAGCAACGGCAGAGGTCAGTCTCCACAGTCCAGGAGATCACAGCCAACTACGAGAAGAAAGAGAAAGACAAGGACTTGGATGGGTGAGTAGTGGCTGGTACCTTCAATGAGGTGTGTGTGTTTCACTCTTATTTCCTTGCTATTCCTGCCACCTTCAACTGATGATTTGTCATGTGATGGTCACATGATTTATTACATGACTGCTGGTGTGTTGTCACATGACTGGTCACATGACTGATGGTGTGTTGTCACATGACTGGTCACATGACTGATGGTGTGTGGTTACTGCAGGCTAAAACCTCTCGTGAGATGTAAGTGTATGTGTTGCTGTAAGATGTATGGCACATGTAACCCTCCCTCCCCTCCCTCCACTCCCTCCCTCCCTCCCCCTCCCCCTCCCCCTCCCCCTCCCCCTCCCTCTCTCCCTCCCTCCCTCCCTCCCTCCCTCAGCCTCCAAACTCCTCAACACCAACAAGTACAAGTCTAGAGGAGGCCAGAGCAGTATAGTGAGGTCCATGCTCGCTGCTAACAACCTGGACCAGAGTGACGTCATGATACAGGTCAGCCGGCCTTTTAACACTACTCACTCACTTTTTTGAAGCTTGACATGAGATTGAGAAGCACATTACAACTTCCCCTCCTTCCCTCCTCCCTCCCTCCCTCCCTTCCGCCCTTCCTTTCTCTCCCCTTCTCTTCCTCCCTCTCTCCATCCCTCCCTTCCTCCCTCCCTCCCTCCCTCCTTCCAGGAGAGACGTAAGCAGCAGCAGAGGTTCCGTGAGGCTCAGTACACTCAACGTGAGATGAGCCAACTGGAGAGACAACATGAAGAGATGGAGGAATATGGCCGACAGATAGAGCAGGAACTGAGAGATGCAGAGGGAAGTAAGTGATCTGTGAATTGGTTGAACGATTATCTAGTCTCCCTCCCTCCCTCTTTCTCCCTCTCCCTCTCCCCCCCTCTCCCTCCCTCCCTCCCTACATCCCTCTCCCTCTCCCTCTCCCCCTCCCTCCCTCCCTCCCTCCCCCTCCCTCCCTCCCTATCCCTCCCTCCCTCCCTCAGCCTCTCAAGAAGACCGCCTCATGCAGGGATGGTTGCAGTTAGTGAACGAGAGAAATGGACTAGTCAGGAAGATCACAGAGCTGAGTCTGAGGTGAGGAGAGAGGGGCAGGAATTTTTCTAGAAATAAGCTTTGGGAGGGACTTGGAAATGAGGAAAAGAGAGGGCCTGCCATATCTCTAACCTCCTCTCCCTCCCTCCCTCCCTCCCTCCCTCCCTCCTTCCCTCCTTCCCTCCCTCCCTCTCTCTTTAGAGTGAAAGAGTTGGAGCTGGAAGACAGACAGTATGAAGTGGACAAAGAGTTAAATCAATTGTTCACTATCCCAGGTACATTCACAAGAGGTTAATTCATAAACACCACACCACACACATACACCACTTTAACTCAGGTGGGCCCCAGGGATTTTTCTAGAAATAATTTTCAGGGTGGAATCGGGACTTCCTAAAATTGAGGGGGGCTAACCTTGTATTGAGACTGTCCTGTGTTTTGTAGGATGAATTGATCATAGCCCATCTCGGGGTGCAGTCACTTTTGGGGGGAGGGGCTAATTGCCCTCCTGCCCCCCCCCCCAAAAAAAAACATGACTCCCCATCCTATTGTTGTGTTGTTATGTTTATTTACATTTTACATTTGTTGTTGTTTATTGTTGTGTAGATGAGGAGCAGACAGACAAACAAAAGGTCAGATTTGAGGAACTCTTTCAACAGAAAATGGACCTTGTGGAGGAGAGAGATGAACTAGTCATACAGATTGACGAGGAGAGAAAGAGGTGTGGCTGTGGAAGATCAGTGTGGATGTCATCTTATCTAACCTTCTCTCCCTCCCCTTCCCCCTCCACCTCTCTCTCTCTCTCTCCCCCTCCCTCTCTCTCTCTACCTCCCTCTCCCTCCCCCTCCCTCCCTCCCCCTCCCCCTCCCCCTCTCCCCCCTCCCTCCCACCAACAGAGAACAAGAGGAAGATATTTATACTAATAATCTTTTGCAGGGAATCCGTAGAGACTCCATTGCCTCTAAGACCTCTCTTTGTGAGTGCACACACACACACACACACACACACACACACACACACACACACACACACACACTCCCCCTCCCCCTTGTGACATCACGTGGGCTATGTGCATTACGCCTTATCCACCTAGTCATTAAAGTTGTGTGGTTATATAAGGGCTAAATGCTTATATATTCCACTCTCTTCATCTTCCCAAATCCCTTCCTCCCTCTCCCTCCCTCTCTCTCTCCCTCCATCTGCCCCTCTCCCTCCCTCTACCCCAATCCCTCCTTCCCTCTCCCTCTCCCTCTCCCTCTCTCCCTCTCTCTCTCTCTCCCTCCATCTGCCCCTCTCCCTCTCTCCCTTCGTCCCAAATCCCTCCTTCCCTCTCCCTCTCCCTCTCCCTCCATCTGCCCCCCCTCCATCTGCCCCTCTCCCTCCCTCTACCCCAATCCCTTCCTCCCTCCCTCTCCCTCCCTCTCTCTTCCCCTCCCAAGATGGTGATGATTCTCCAGGTATGAAACGCGTGTCCTCTGCACCCAATGTCAGACATCACGACTCCTTTGATGACGAGGCAAGACTTGATGCAGAGGCGGAGCTTGTTGAGGCTACGTTGCTAAGAGACAAAAAGCGAAAGTCATCTCGAATTAAAACTTGGTTGGGACTTTCTAAATAACCCTTTACAAACCTCCGGGCATTGTCATTATAGGGTTAATAAATGGCATGACTTTGCATGTACATATCACATCACATCATGTAAGGTATTATGTAACATGTATACATCATGTATTGCACTTGTACCATAAACAGTCACTTCATATTGCAACATTGTATGTATTGTGTTGTCATGGTTACATGTATGGTAGTATGTTATCTACATCAAAAATTGATACAAAACTAAAAGGGAACTTAATTATATAAAATGTACTACAAAACCTCAGTCAGTGTGACAGTGTACAAATATTGGTCTTGATGAACTTGTCATTCTCATCCAATCCACCAATAACCATCATTTCCTTAGTCTCTGGTAGAACAACACATGTACAGCCATCACGTGGTGTGGGTAGCTGTGCCACTGGCAGCCACTGTTCATTGTGTGGGAGGTACATGGATATGGTGGAAGAGGGAGAGCCCCATGCTCCCACTGCAAGGAGATAGCCATGGAATGATGTGATGGCTGGATGGTAGGTGGGTGTGTCTGGCAGTGACTGCCACTCAGTAGGCCTGGGTTCATTAGTAGAGTCACTGGCTTGACTTTGGGACATGGCATCTGATATCAGCATTGGAATGGATACACTGACAGCAGACTCCTCCCATACTACATAAAGTGTATCTTGTATCACTGTGAGGGAGGGTCGAACTGCATTTCTAGGTAATGGTGATGCAGTGTACCACAGTTTGGACTTTGTGTCTAGTACCTCCACACATTTCTTACGATTTCCCCCCACTACAAGTACCCACCTCTTGTAGCCCACTGCTGAGGACATCCACCTAGCTGTAGGCATTGCAGGGAATGGCTGTGTCCATGTGTTAGTGAGACTATCCAGTACCCACACCTGGTTAGTGGGACTATCTCCTCTATCCACCCCTCCTATAATAATCACCTGGTCATTGACTACTGCCATACCAAACCCTATGACTGGAGTTTCTATCTCCCTCCACTGACTCCCTTCAATTGTGTACTCTAATATCTTGTAGTCACTATCCTCAGCCCCGCCCCCTCCAATGTACACCTTCCCCCCTACCACCACTGCCTGAGCAGCCCCTACTCCTGATGCTATTTCGATTGTCTTCTTCCATTTCAGAGGGAGGCTATATGTCAATACACCAGGCAGCTCTGACACCTACAGTGAATATTTGATGGTGTGTGGACATGTAATATTATGATGGCTGTAATAAGGTAGTGTACATACCCTGGTCTTAGCTTGCAGCATCCTGTCCTTCCCCCTCAGTTCAGTGCAGAGGGCAGCAATGTGGGCATCCTTTACAGCCAACATATCTCTACTGGCACTCTCTCTTGCCTGCATGCATGAGGTTTCACTTTCAACACTAGTCATACTTGCCTCTAAGAAGTGAAGCTCCTCCTACATTCCTGTGTCTCTTCATCCCCAGGCTCTCCCTACGTATGACCTTGACACGCCAGGGGAGAGCCTGGTCCCAAAACGTCACGTGAATGAAAGAGACGTCCTGGCCGTATCTGTGTTGCCAGCTACGACCAGTTGATGTCTCAAGAAGTGATGTGGTTCTACATTGGCCGTAAGCACACACGCTGTATAGCCCGAGAATAGCAGGAGAAGCGTATATAATACACGCATACGGACATACATGTACACGGGCAACAGTGTATATACGCTTACACAGGCATAGGAATAGTATGACAGCGGCTTAGGGCAACCGTGGAGGCCCTCTACATAGATCGAGAACGCAAGCGAGCGCAGAGAAGCACCTTTGTAAACAGTCCATCTTAGCGCGTGGGCGCTGATGATGGCTTTGCAACCTACGCGCGCAATTAATTAAGTTCTCCCTTCCCTTGACGTCATTCACGTGACGTTTTGGACCAGTGCAGTCCCGGATCCCTCCGTTTCTCTCAGAGGAGGTTGGACACGCGTAATACATGACGTAACCGTTTTGGAAATTTTGCTGACGCAGCATCTACTTCGCCATTGAAAATGTATGGCAAACTTGTATGCCTGTTGAATCGAAGCTGAGGAAGGGTCGAATAAAGTTAATTAGCTAGCTATATTTACCTTAGGCTAGTTAATCAGAAAAATAGGGTGTACCCCATTGTACCCCTCGTTTTAGGGAGTTACAGTGTAGTGTATTAGAAGTGCTCTAGATCTCTGTACGTATCAGTTTTTACTTGGCTGCGTCGGTCACGCTAATCTTTGACATGTGTTCTAGCTATCTGCAAAGTTCTGAAGGACTCTCAAATTGCAGCTGAGTAGAACTAGGCAATGACCAGAGGAGGTCAACGCTCCTGCGTGCAATCCTCTACGCGATAATTGCATTCTTGCACGATTCACGTGACCGTGTCCAACCTCCTCGGCCTCTGGGTGTTGGTAAAACCAGGAACGAGGAAATGAGAAATGGGAAATGAAGAAATGGAGAAATGAAGAAATGAAGCCGTAATGTGCAGGCAGGATTGGCACTCTGCTATCTTACTACGCCCTGTGGCAAGTCTTCAGGTTTTTAGAAGAGTACCTAAGGTGTAGCTTCTCTATGCATCTCGCCCAATCAAGAGCTTGGGGACCAGGAACGAAAGGGAAACGAGAAATAAGCGTGGGCTGCCGTTCTACACAAGCGACAGAGTTAGTAAGACTCAGGGGACTCAGATCTCGAGTTCTGCAAAACACTGGGGGCTGTCTACTCTAGCAGAGGCATCTGTATAGCTGTCATTCATTATCGTTCGCCAGAGTCATACAATTGTTTATGGCAAAGCAGATGTAAAGCGTAAGCTTATCCATAGCCACGATTATAAAGCAAGAGATTCTGTGACCTTGTCTAGGGGATTAGAGCTGGGCGAGAAGCTTATGGAAGATAGTAAGGCAGGCGATAGGCTAAAGGATTACTATCTCAGTTCGCTGAAAATCTGAACTGTGGTGAAAGGTAATGTCAGGCTCCGAACACATTCTGAGAGCATATCGGCTAAATCAACGTTTAGCTTTTATGTAGCACGTAAATATAAGTGCTTTTCGGCCAAGCAGAAAGCAGCAGCTCTTTATCTATGCAAGATGTACACATATTCCTAGAGAAGCTACACCTTAGGTACTCTTCTAAAAACCTCTCCACGAGCTGTTCCAAGTGTATGAAGACTTGCCACCCGGTGTACAGCGTAGTGTGAGTAGGATAGCCAAGTGTCAATCCCGCCTGTACATTACGTCTTCATTTCTCCATTTCTTCATTTCCCATTTCTCATTTCCTCGTTCCTGGTTTTACCACCACCCTCCAGCCTATCCGCACGCGTACATCCGCTTTCCTTATACGGAACGATTTAATTTCACCGCGCAAGCGGGCATACGCAACTGTAGTGTACCCGGAAGTAGTGTACCGTCTAAGTTTATCAGCTCATAACTGGCATATAAATAGAGATACAGCTTCCTAACTCGCTCCACGTGTAGAACCACAAACGATATTCATAGCGCAAGTGTGTCTCGTAATGAAAACGGCCTGGCTTTCTGTAGTGAAGCAATTTCCTGGAGCACCTATAATTGAACCACTTACATAAGAGCTTGGGACATTTCGTTTTTACATGATCTTATGCCAAGTGAAGGTGAGAAATGTAATGAGCATGAATAGTACTATATGTACAGCCCAACAAATGAAGTGAGCGACTTTTAGAATTGCAGTCTGAGCATCACAAAGATATACCATACACAACAGGACTTGTAATAGCACAATGTAGTATAAAAGTATAAAGGAATGTAGGCAGTTACATACATGATATTTTAGAATGACAGATAGACAATATCATTCATAAAGTTCAAATCCTGATATAAAGAAATGTCACTTATGTGCTTCAGAGCCATTGACTGCATACAGCAGGCCCTCATCCTGGCCCAACAACACTCTGCAATGGGTAGAAAAGGTATGTTCACAGTCAAATCCATCAGAAGCTCTAGTTTGTCATGCTTGTGAAAAAGGAACACAGGAAAAACTATTCCTCACTGGATACCCAAAGATGCTAGATTACTGCCACATAGGTAGAGGAATGCAGTGAAACTTCTCACACAACATCTACCGTTAAGTTATGAGGTTGCAAAAGAGCACCTAGATCTAGCTGAATCCTGAGGGTGCCACATCCCAGTCACGCACTCTTTATAATGCCCACTATCAGCACCTCTACGGAGAAGTACACTTACCTCAACCATGTGCAGCTTGTTCCTCCCAGCCAATGTATGGAGGGGAGTCCACTTTAAGTTTAAGCATACTTAGCCTACACTTCTACTTTCATTTTGTTCGTACAGCTCTAAGACTACGTCGATACATACGTATATACATGTAGCGAGAGTAAACAGTCCTAACAAAATCTCGGGACACTGCATTTTTAAAAGATCTATCTCAATGTAGTATGGATAATTAGACGCACATATAGTTACAACATCACATTATCTCACCAAAAAGTGTGTATCTTATCGGTAGAGAGAACCAGACCCTCCAAAACCGGTGCGTCCACATTTCTCGATACTCCCAGGAAAATGTAGCAGCTCACTTTCTCAACAATGCAGCAGTTTTTATATCTCAAACCTTTTAAAATATAAAGTTTGATCATCGCTTAGACGGTTGGAGCTCATTCTGCTGATGCAAACGCTAAAGACCTAGAGTAAAAGCGGTAGGTTCACCACACACTCGTATCTTCCCGGACGGGGTCATTTCATTGAACCGGAAGTTCAGGAAGTGTAATTAAATTTGGGGCGTGTCGTACGCTTGCGGATAGGCTGCCTCGGCCTCTGCGTTTCTCTCTGGCAGGTGGCAGGTCAAAGGTCATACGTAGAATTGTATATGCGCGGAGGAGGGAGAGCCTGGGAACGAGGCTAACATTCCTGTGTCTCTTCACTCACTAACCTCCAGACTCTCATTTCTCCTCTGAACAGTGTCCAGTTGTGTCTGTAGTGAGCCACATCTCTGCTGGAGTGAGGACAGTCCACGATCCTTCTCTGACAGAGCATACTCCTGTGCTAAGAGCTGTCTGTCCTTTTCAGCTATCTCCTGGTTCTTAGTCTCTGTCACTTGCTTGATCTCCTGTTCCTTCACAGCAATTTCCTGGTCCTTAGCTACAATCTCCTGGTTCTTAACTTCAGTTACTTGCTGAATTTCCCTGTCTTTGGCTACAGTCACAATCTTGATCTCACGTTCCTTTGCAGCTATCACCTCCATCTTATCACTCTGAATAATAGTATTTCAAGGAGTGATTACATCTGATAACACAGTCCAAAATATGTTAGATAGATAGACAGGGTGACTATCAATCAAAATCTGCCCTGCATATTGGTTAAATTCCTATCAATTACTTGAATTTCACCTTCATTTTGGCTGCATTTGGATGCACTTTTCTTCATAATTTCATTGAAATTCAGAGTTTAAGATTGTCAATGGAATATGTTCAAGTCAGTAGTACATGTTACCTGCAGTGTCTGTACATCCGTTTGTAGACTGAGTATCTGCTCTGTATTCCCCTCCAGCTTGCCTTTCAGAGCAGCACATTCCTCAGCCAGAGACCCCACTTGTTGCTCGGCCTCTGACAGAGCTCTTTGCTTGGCTGCAATCTCCTGTTCTTTCACAGCCATCGCCTCATTCTTCCCTTGACATACCTCCTCCATACCATTCTTCTCTGTCTGTAATGGGAGAGAGAGAAGGAGGGAGGAGGGAGGGATGGATGGAGGAAGTGAGAAAGCTCAGAACAGTAAATATTCCTCCAACTAATCCTTACTCGCAGTTTCTCCAACTCATTCCTCATTACAGGAATCTGCTCAACCACTGCCTCTCTCACTGCCAACTGCTCATTCTTTGCTCTGCACTCTCCTTCCAGCTCCACCTTCTCAGACTGAATACACAAAAACACACATGATGTACAAGAGGCCTACTGATCATTAACACTAATCCAGTAGTAATTCTACCTCAATTTGCTGTAGCTGTGTCTGGAGGTGTCTCATCCTCTCCTCAGAGGCAGTGATCCCTGAGGCCTGGAGCTCAACTTGTGCCTCCTTCTCTGCGAGGACCTTCTCCAACTGGAGCCTGGAGAGAGAAATGCTGAATATTCATAGTGACTTCATTTCATGATTAACTCTAAGGAATGTGAACTACCCATAATTAGTAGTATAGGTCCCAGCATACCAATTCTTATCTCTACCTATTCATGTGATGGTAGGGATCTTGCTCTGCAGCCCTCATCACTCCAAGCCTCTCCAGTGCCTGCCTAGCAGTCGGTCGCCTCACTGGTGCATTGGCAAGACACTCTTTGATGAAGACAACCAGAGAATGATCCTTTCCAAATTTACTATCTAGTGTTGTAATGTACACCTCTCTTCGCTGGAGTTCATTGCGACCCTTTGTTTCATGAGTTTTAGGATCAGTAAATGTTGGAGTGCGCAGATCTTTAGGGAAGACCTGGATAGCAGTAAAGAGGGAGAGGTGGCCGAATGAGAACATGTCCAGAGGGGGACCATATCGCTGTGTGGAGCCAAGTGCCTCAGGTGGCATGTAGACAAGGGTTCCTGGTATGCCCTGGGTCATGGTCTGGGCCAGTTGACCTGGACGAATGGTGGCTATTCGGGAGTTGCCAAGGTCAGCAATCTTTGCAGTCATGCCTGCATCCAGGAGGACATTGCGGGCAGTCAGGTCCCTGTGGATCACGGCTGGACTGCGGTTGTGCAGGAACACCAGACCCCTGGCAACGTCTTGGAGGACAGACAGCTTTGTGGGGAGAGGGATGTCGGGTGTGGTCTCCAGAAGCTCGTCCAGGCTTCCCTGCAGTCGCTCCATCACCAGCACGGGGAGCTGGGTGTCGGGTAGGAAGCAGATGCCCAGAAACTGGACAATGTGGGGGTGGCGCAGCTCGGAGAGGAGGCTACACTCGCTGTAGTACCTGTCCACCATACGCCGGGCCCCCTGGTTCTCGGGATCGATGAGAGCGTCGTAGATCTTCTTTCCCGCACACACCAGACCGTCCATTTCCAGCTCTTCCACGACTCCGTAGGACCCGCCGCCCAACTGCCTGCCTGTCGTGGTGACGTTGGACAGGAGGAAGGGGCGCAGTCGATCCGCTCCTTGCAGCGCTCGACGGATATGCTCACGAGGAACTTGCTGACGAATCGCCATTAATTTTCATGTTTTTACAAGCCTGTGCTACCCCCAAACGAAGAAATGCAGCCCCACCCTTTTCACTGCGCGTGCGCGTAATGGAGTTTATAATTACGCACTGACTGGTGTAGTACGTACTAAAATGTGTGCTAGGAGAGCCGGTTACAGACGGACAGCTCCAGAGGTTTCGTGAGGCTCAGTACACTCAACGAGAGATGAGCCAACTGGAGAGACAACATGAAGAGATAGAGGAATATGGCCGAGAAGGAACTGGACACAGAGGGAAGACTATTTCACACAGTTCATTTAGGCCCCAGGTGAGCTCATCTAGTCATTCAGCTTGTGTGCTACCAACTGCCATATATACACTGTGTACTACCCTTGGATGTCTGGTACCCTGTCACGCAAAAAGTGGATCGGATGAAAACTGGACCGGGGTCCAATTATAGCAACCAAAAGTAGACAGTCCGGTGTCCGAGTGAATACTGTCCCCCTGTGAATACTGTCCCCCCGGACATTACTCACTAGTGAATAATGTCCCCCCTCAGTGAATAATGTCCCCCATTGTAGAAAGCTCTGAAAGCCTTCCAAGATATCAAACGTGGTAATTGTATGGTGGGGGGACAGTATTCACTAGCGAATACTGTCCCCTCCCAGAAGTATTCAATATCGCGCCAGCACTCACACGACGTTGGCAAGCGAATCGCAACAGCACATTATTTTATTCTCTCTCTCTTGGTGTGTATAACAACACAAAAGACAGGCTAAGACACTTGCTAACTCGTACCCAGGCCTCGTCAGTGGGGAGGAGACGAGGGCACGCAGCTCAGTGATCGAGGTATGTATGCGCAAGTTATGGTTTGCTGACTGCCGTCTGAGTAAAATATACACCTGGTCCAGCTTTCACTCCGCCAAAGGTGGACCCTGCCCAGTTTTCACTCCGACAAAAGTGGAACCGGTTCGAGTCAAGTTTTGTTGAACAAAAGTCGGCCCAATAGTAAAATGGCTTGGCTCCACGACACAGATATTGCCTTTTCACGATAAATGCACAGTTCTACTACAGTGAACGACACAGATAAACTCCTAGCAGCGTTCTACTTCTGTTGTTAGAGCATTACCACCCTCGTTGTGTTAAATTCTGGCATACGGTATTCACACTGGCATAGACAGTGGCTATTTGCCTATATACCACTGAAGGCTTTTGTATGCTTGGACCACTTCTCGCAAGGGTGGTCCATATTTCACAGGCAAAAATTGGACCTGGGGGTCCACATTTTACCCCGGACCAATTATAGCATGACAGCCCATCCACTACACTCAAATGTAAAGCCAGTTCATGTAGTAGGTGGTTCACTGCCCCTCACACTCAGTGCTGAGGATTCATCTAGTATAGTGTCTAATTAAATAGCCTCACACACTGTCTTTCAGGGCCTGGTATCAAGGATAAACATATATAAATCCACTCTCTCCGTCTGCCTCCGTCTCTTCCTTCTCCCTCTCTCCCTCTCTCCCTCTCTCCCTCTCTCCTTCTCTCCCTCTCTCCCTCTCTCCTTCTCTCCCTCTCTCCCTCTCTCCCTCTCTCCCTCTCTCCCTCTCTCCCTCTCTCCCTCTCTCCCTCTCTCTTCCCCTCCCAGATGGTGATGATTCTCCAGGTATGAAACGTGTGTCCTCTGCACTTAATGTCAGATATTACAAGGATTACGACTCCTTTGATGACGAGGCCAAACTTGATGCAAGGGCGGAGTTTGTCAAGGCTGTGTTGTCAACCTGCTGGACAGGTTAGCAACACAGCTGATGCTGAACCTGCTGGACAGGTTTCAAAAGCCGGTATGGCAGCCAAGGAAACAGCTGCTTCTGCAAAAGTCACACCCACCAAAAGAAAGTAAGTAGCTCCTGAAGTGAGGACATCTCTCTAATAGGGACACATCTTCAGGTCCCAACTCCATTGAAGCCTGTACATACCACCCTCTGAAATGAGGACACCTCTCTAATAGGGACACATCTTCAGGTCCCAACTCCCTCCCTCCCCCTCCCTCCCTCCTCAGAATCGTGCCAAATTCTCAGTCAATTGAAAGGAATTGGAACACTCGAACTCTTAAGAGGCGGAGCTTATCACCACCTCCTGTAGCTACAACACCTAGCAATGGTAACCATGACGATCACTTAGCAGCAGAACTTCCAAAGAAAAAGGTACATGCAAACACTATCAGTTTGTCCTGAAACAAGGTCACCTAGGACATCGCGAAATAGGGCACCTCAAACAGGACGTCCTGAAATAGGGCACCTCAATGACCAGATGTCCTGAAATAAGGGCACCACAAGCAGGACGTCCTGAAATAAGGGCACCTCAATAATCAGGACACTACCTGTCCACACACACACACACACACACACACACACACACACACACACACACACACACACACACACACACACACACACACACACACACACACACACACACCACTAAGCATAATAACCTGTCTCACTTCACAGCTCTATCGACCCAACCCAGCCAAATGTACTTCCACGGCAACGCCTCACTTTGGCCCCACTCCCTCATCCAGTGACATGTGCTTCTTTTGCAATAAACGAGTGTACCTCATGGAAAGAATGAGCGCTAATGGATTCTTCTTTCACAGAACTTGCTTTCGATGTTCTCATTGTAACTAAAGATTGGTGGATATTCCCTATCGAAGGGAGATGGGGGAACAAAGGGGAAATATTTTTCTGCACCCCCCACTATCGGCAGCTGTTTTTATCGAACCCCGAAGCAATTAATTATAGCCGGGCTGGGGTGGGGAGAAGGGATAAGGTAGAGGAGACGATGGAGGGAGGGGAGGTGGAGGTGGTAAAACCTGTCAAACCAGTTTCAAGACTGGATAAAGTGGTTGAAATTGATGAGCAAGTGGAAGAGGGAGAGGGGGAGGGGGAGATGGAAGTTGAGATGATTGGTTCCCCGGTCGTCATTAATATTATGCCCCCTGGGAAGGAGGACGAGGGAGAGAGAAAGAAGGAGAGAGGGACATCGGCGAAGAAGAAGAAACAGAAGGAGGTGAAGAGTGCTGTAGAACCGGTAAGACAGAGAGAGAGGGGAGGGAGAGAGAGGGAGGGGAGGGAGGGAGGGGAAAGAGAGGGGGGGGGGAGGGAGAGAGGGGGGAGGGAGGGGAAAGAGAAAGGGGGGGGAGGGAGAGAGGGGGGAGGGTGGGAAAGAGAAAGGGGGGGAGAGGGAATTATATTCTTCCCTCTCGTCGTCCTAGCAACGGCAGAGGTCAGTGTCCACAGTCCAGGAGATCACAGCCAACTATGAGAAGAAAGAGAAAGATAAGGACTTGGATGGGTGAGTAGTGGCTGGTACCTTCAATGAGGTGTGTGTGTTTCACTCTTATATCTGTGCTATTTCCACCTTCAACTGATGATTTGTCACGTGGTGGTCACATGATTTGTTACATGACTGCTGGTGTGTTGTCACATGACTGGTCACATGACTGGTCACATGACTGATGGTGTGTGGTCACATGACTGCTGGTGTGTTGTCACATGACTGGTCACATGACTGATAGTGTGTGGTCACATGACTGATGGTGTCTGGTCACATGACTGATGGTGTGTGGTTACTGCAGGCTAAAACCCCTCGTGAGATGTAAGTGTATGTGTTGCTGTAAGATGTATGGCACACGTAACCCTCCCTCCCCCCTCCCTCCACTCCCTCCCTCCCCCTCTCCCTCTCCCTCCCTAGGGCTAGATAAATTATTCCGGCATAATTTTGAGAATAATATACAAAAGAATTGAGAATAATTCCGAGAATAATAGGCAGTATCTTGTAATAAGTAGGCGTGGTCCTATCCACACATGCACAGTTGACACAGTACGTGGTGAAAAAATGGCGTGTACTACAGTAGTAGCCCAGAGAAATCATACTTTCACTTTTGATGAAAGCATTTGGTCATCTTCAAGAAGCATTATTAGAAGACTATATATATCTACACTACAATATAACAAACGATGATTCATATTCAATCATCTTTTTGTGAAATTAATCCTTTTTTTTGAGAATAATTGAGGTGTACTTAAAAGAATAATAGGTAGAAATACAAGCATAAAAGAATAGAATAATAGGCTGAAAAAAAAGAATTGTTTATTCACCCCTATCCCTCCCTCCCTCCCTCTACTCCCTCCCCTTTCCCTCCCCTCCCTCCCTCCCCCCTCCACTCCCTCCCCCCTCCCTCCCTCAGCCTCCAAACTCCTCAATACCAACAAGTACAAGTCTAGAGGAGGCCAGAGCAGTATAGTGAGGTCCATGCTCGCTGCTAACAACCTGGACCAGAGTGACGTCATGGTACAGGTCAGCCGGCCTTTTAACACCACTAACACACTTTCTCGAAGTATGACATGAGATTGAGAAGCACATTAAATATTTTTACAACTTCCCCTCCTTCCCTCCTCCCTCCCTCCCTCCCTCCCTTCCACCCTTCCTTTCTCTCCCCTTCTCTTCCTCCCTCCCTCTCCTCCCTCCTTCCAGGAGAGACGTAAGCAGCAGCAGAGGTTCCGTGAGGCTCAGTACACTCAACTTGAGATGAGCCAACTGGAGAGACAACATGAAGAGATGGAGGAATATGGCCGCCAGATAGAGCAGGAACTGAGGGATGCAGAGGGAAGTAAGTGATCTGATCTGTGAATTGGTTGAATGATTATCTAGTCTCCCTCCCTCCCTCCCTCTCCCTCTCTCTCTCCCTCTCTCCCTCCCTCCCTCCTTCCTCCCTCCCTTTCCCTTTCCCTCTCTCTCTCCCTCTCCCTCTCCCTCTCTCCCTCCCTCCCTCCCTCCCTCCCTCCCTCCCTCTCCCTCTACCTCCCTTTCCCTTTCCCTCTCTGTCTCCCTCTCCCTCTCCCTCTCTCCCTCCCTCCCTCCCTCCCTCCCTCCCTCCCTCTCCCTCTACCTCCCTCCTTCTCCCTCTCCCTCTCCCTCTCCCTCTACCTTCCTCCCTCTCCCCCTCTCTCCCTCTCCCTCTCCCTCTCCCTCTCCCTCTCCCTCTCCCTCTCCCTCCCTCTCCCTCTCCCTCCCTCTCCCTCCCTCCCTCTCTCCCTCCCTCCCTCCCTCAGCCTCTCAAGAAGACCGCCTCATACAGGGATGGCTGCAGTTAGTGAACAAGAGAAATGGACTAGTCAGGAAGATCACAGAGCTGAGTCTGAGGTGGGAGAAGGTCTACCTTACCATATCTCTCATTCACTAATCCCTCCTCCTTCCCTACTTCTCTCTCTCCCTTCCTCCCTCCCTCCTTCCCTCCCTCCTTCCCTCCCTCCCTCCCTCTGTCTCCTTAGAGTGAAAGAGTTAGAGCTGGAAGACAGACAGTATGAAGTGGACAAAGAGTTAAATCAATTGTTCACTATCCCAGGTACGTTCAGGAGAGGTTAATTCATAAACACCAAAGAATCACAACACACACACACACACACACACACACACACACACACACACACACACACACACACACACACACACCAAACTTGAAAAAAAAGCTGACTCCCCATTCTATTGTTATGTTATTGTTTTTTGTGTAGATGAGGAGCAGACAGACAAACAAAAGGTCAGATTTAAGGAACTGTTTGATCAGAAATTGGGTCTTGTGGAAGAGAGAGATGAACTAGTCATACAGATTGACGAGGAGAGAAAGAGGTGTGGCTGCAGAAGATCAGTATAGATGTCATCTTATCTAACCTCTCCCTCCCTCCCTCCTTCCCTTTCCCTCTCCCTCCCTCTCTCCCTCCCCCTCCCCCTCCCCCTCCCTCCTTCCCTCTCCCTCTCCCTCTCTCTCTCCCTCTCCCACCCTCTCCCTCCCACCTACAGAGAACAAGAGGAAGATATTTATACTAATAATCTTTTGCAGGGAATCCGTAGAGACTCCATTGCCTCTAAGACCTCTCTTTGTGAGTGCACACACACACACACACACACACACACACACACACACTCCCCCTCCCCCTTGTGACATCACGTGGGCTATGTGCATTAAGCCTTACCCACCTAGTCATTAAAGTTGTGTGGTTATATAAGGGCTAAATGCTTATATATTCCACTCTCCCTCTCCCTCCTTCTCCTTCTCCCTCTCTCCCTTCATCTTCCCAAATCCCTTCCTCCCTCTCCCTCCCGCTCTCTCTCCCTCTCGGCCCCTCTCCCTCCCCCTCCCTCTCTCTCTTCTTCCCAAATCCCTCCCTCCCTCTCCCTTCCTCCCTCTCCCTCTCCCTCTCCCTCTCCCTCTCCCTCTCCCTCTCCCTCCATCTGCCCCTCTCCCTCTCCCTCCATCTGTCCCTTTCCCTCCCTCCCTCTCCCTCCCTCTCCCTCCCTCTCTCTCCCCCTCTCAAGATGGTGATGATTCTCCAGGTATGAAACGTGTGTCCTCTGCACCCAATGTCAGACATCACGACTCCTTTGATGACGAGGCCAAACTTGATGCAACAGCAGACCATGTTGAGGCCGTGTTGCTAAGAGACAAAAAGCGAAAGTCATCTCGAATTAGAACTTGGTTGGGACTTTCCAAATAACCCTTTACAAACCTCTGGTCATTGTCATCATAGGGTTAATAAATGGCATAACTTTGCATGTACATATCACATCACATCATGTAAGGTATTATGTAACATGTATACATCATGTATTGCACTTGTACCGTAAACAGTCACTTCATATTGCAACATTGTATGTATCGTGTTGTCATGGTTACATGTATGTAGTATGTTATCTACATCAAAAAGTGATACAAAACTAAAAGGGAACTTAATTATATGAAATGTACTACAAAGCCTCAGTCAGTGTGACAGTGTACAAATATCAATGGTCTTGATGAACTTCTTGTTCTCATCCCATCCACCAATAACCATCATTTCCTCAGTCTCTGGTAGAACAACACATGTACAGCCTTTACATGGTGTGGGTAGCTGTGCCACTGGCACCCACTGTTCAGTGTGTGGGAGGTACATGGATATGGTGGAAGAGGGAGAGCCCCGTGCTCCCATTGTGAGGAGATAGCCATGGAATGATGTGATGGCTGGATAGGAGGTGGGTGTGTCTGGCAGTGACTGCCACTCGGTAGGCCTGGGTTCATTAGTAGAGTCACTGGCTTGACTTTGGGACATGGCATCTCATATGAACATTGGAATGGATACACTGACAGCAGACTTCTCCCATACTACATAAAGAGTGTCTTGTATCACTGTGGGGGAGGGTCGGAGTGCATCACTAGGTAATGGTGATGCAGTGTACCACTGTTTAGACTTTGTGTCTAGTACTTCCACACATTTCTTACGATGTCCCCCCACCACCAATACCCACCTCTTGTAGCCCACTGCTGAGGTCATCCACCTAGCTGTAGGCATTGCAGGGAATGGCTGTGTCCATGTGTTAGTGAGACTATCCAGTACCCACACCTGGTTAGTGAGACTAACTCCTCTATTCACCCCTCCTGTAATAATCACCTGGTCATTGACTGCTGCCATACCAAACTGTCTGACTGGAGTTTCTATCTCCCTCCACTGACCCCCTTCAATTGTGTACTCTAATATCTTGTAGTGACTACCCTCAGCCCCACCCCCTCCAATGTACACCTTCCCCCCTACCACCACTGCCTGAGCAGCCAACACTCCTGATATCATTTTGACTGTCTTCTTCCATTTCAGAGGGAGGCTATATGTCAACACACCAGGCAGCTCTGACACCTACAACAATGAAATGTGTGTGTGTGTGTGTGTGTGTGTGTGTGTGTGTGTGTGTGTGTGTGTGTGTGTGTGTGTGTGTGTGTGTGTGTGTGTGTGTGTGTGTGTGTGTGTGTGTGTGTGTGTGTGTGTGTGGACCTGTAATATGTGTATGATGGCTAGTGTACATATGTACATACCCTGGTCTTAGCTTGCAGCATCCTGTCCTTCCCCCTCAGTTCAGTGCAGAGGGCAGCAATGTGGGCATCCTTTACAGCCAACATATCTCTACTGGTTGCCTGCATGCATGAGGTTTCACTTTCAACACTAGTCATACTTGCCTATAAGAAGTGAAGCTCCTCCTACATTCCTGTGTCTCTTCACTCACTAACCTCCAGACTCTCATTTCTCCTCTGAACAGTGTCCAGTTGTGTCTGTAGTGAGCAACATCTCTGCTGGAATGAGGACAGTCCATGATCCTTCTCTGACAGAGCTGACTCCTGTGCTGAGAGCTGTCTGTCCTTTGCTGCTATCTCCTGGTTCTTAGCAGCCATCACCTTATCCTTCCCTTGACATACCTCCTCCATACCACTCTTCTCTGTCTGTAATGGGACAGGGAGAAGGGGGGAGGAGGGGGGGAGGGAGGGAGGGGGAGAAGGGGGAGGAGGGAGGGAGGGAGAAAAGAAGGGAGGGAGGGAGGGAGATAAACTTCAGAACAGTAAATATTCCTCCAACTAATTCTTACTTGCAGTTTCTCCAACTCATTCCTTAGTACAGGAATCTGCTCAACCTCTGCCTCTCTCACTGCCAATTGCTCATCCTTGGTTCTGCACTCTCTTTCCAGCACCACCTTCTCAGACTGAAACACAAAAACGCATGATGTACAAGAGAAAGTTCGTTATTAATTCTACCTCGGTTTGCTGTAGCTGTGTCTGGAGGTGACTCATCTTCTCCTCAGAGGCAGTGATATCTGAGGCCAGAAGCTCAACTTGTGCCTCCTTCTCTGTGAGGACCTTCTCCAACTGGAGCCTGGAGAGAGAAAAAGTATTACATGGACTTAATACTCATAATAACCCATAATTATTCCTAGCAGGCTATGATTAATTTAAGGTATTCATAAGGTCCCAGCATACCAATGCATATAGTTGTTAACTCTATATATCTCTACCTATTCATGTGATGGTAGGGATATTGCTCTGCAGCCCTCATCACTCCAAGCCTCTCCAGTGTCTGCCTAGCAGTCGGTCGCCTCACTGGTGCATTGGCAAGACACTCTTTGATGAAGACAACCAGCGAATGATCCTTTCCAAATTTACTATCTAGTGTTGTAATGTACACCTCTCTTCGCTGGAGTTCATTGCGACCCTTTGTTTCGTGAGTTTTAGGATCAGTAAATGTTGGAGTGCGCAGATCTTTAGGGAAGACCTGGATAGCAGCAAAGAGGGAGAGGTGGCCAAATGAGAACATGTCCAGAGGGGGACCATATCGCTGTGTAGAGCCAAGTGCCTCAGGTGGCATGTAGACAAGGGTTCCTGGTATGCCCTGGGTCATGGTCTGGGCCAGTTGACCTGGACGAATGGTGGCTATTCGGGAGTTGCCCAGGTCAGCAATCTTTGCAGTCATGCCTGCATCCAGGAGGACATTGCGGGCAGTCAGGTCCCTGTGGATCACAGCTGGACTGCGGTTGTGCAGGAACACCAGACCCCTGGCGACGTCTTGGAGGACGGACAGCTTTGTGGGGAGAGGGATGTCGGGTGTGGTCTCCAGAAGCTCGTCCAGGCTTCCCTGCAGTCGCTCCATCACCAGCACGGGGAGCTGGGTGTCGGGTAGGAAGCAGATGCCCAGAAACTGGACAATGTGGGGGTGGCGCAGCTCGGAGAGGAGGCTACACTCGCTGTAGTACCTGTCCACCATGCGCTGGGCGCCCTGGTTCTCGGGGTCGATGAGAGTGTCGTAGATCTTCTTTCCCGCACACACCAGACCGTCCATTTCCAGCTCTTCCACGACTCCGTAGGACCCGCCGCCCAACTGCCTGCCTGTCGTGGTGACGTTGGACAGGAGGAAGGGGCGAAGTCGATCCGCTCCTTGCAGCGCTCGACAGATATTCTCACGAGGAACTTGATGACGAATCGCCATTTGTTTCAAAAGCAGAGTGACTGAGATACGCCCCTCACAAATGTTACAAGTGGGCGGTAATAATGTGAAGCAGAAATGCAGCCCCACCCCTTCTCATTTGTTTCAAACCTGAAACAGCGGCTGCAAATGTAAAAGTGGACGGGATGTGACGCATGCATGTAATTGCTGGCGGCTCGCCAATTATGTTTTTACAAGCTCTGCTATTGGGCACATAGCAGGCAGAAATGGAGCCCCACCCCCTACGCATGCGCTTAGTGGTAGCGGTAGGTTACAGCAGTAACTCTCAATCGAATAACGATGTCGGAGACACTTCAACAGGTCCCACACCTACTGGCAGTTTCTTAGGCAGTACTAAGTACTAAAATGTGCTCTAGGAGTGTCAGTGACAGACAGCTCCAGAGGTTCCGTGAGGCTCAGTACACTCAACGAGAGATGAGCCAACTGGAGAGACAACATGAAGAGATGGAGGAATATGGCCGCCATATAGAGCAGGAACTGAGAGACACATATTTCACACAGTCCATTTAGACTCCAGGTGAGTCCATCTAGTCATTCAGCTTGTGTGCTGTGTGGACCTACCAACTCCCATACATACACTGTGTACTTCATATAAGACCCTGGGGTACCCACTGCCCACATGCTACACTCAAATGTAAAGCCAGTTCATGTAGTAGGTGGTTCACTGCCCCGAATACTAATAGCCTCGACCACAGGCTGTAATGCTGCAAACAAAACCCTTTGGGGGCCTGAGATTGAGCCTATATAAATCCACCTTCCCTCTCTCCCTGCATCTCCCTACATCTCTCTCTCCCTCCCCCTCTCCCTATCTCCCTCTCTCTCCCTCTCCCTATCTCCCTCTCTCTCCCTCTCTCTTCATCTTCCAAGATGGCGATGATTCTCCAGGTATGAAACGTGTGTCCTCTGCACCCAATGTCAGATATTACAAGGATTACAACTTTGATGATGGGGCAAAACTTGATGCAGGGGCGGAGCTTGTTGAGTCCATGTTGCTAAGAGACAAAAAGCCATCTCGAATTAGAACTTGGTTGGGGCTTTCCAAATAACCCTTTACAAACCTCCAGTCATTGTCATCATAGCATGTACGTAACATCATTGCATGTACGTAACACACCACATCATGTAAGGTATTATGTAACATGTATACATCATGTATTGCACTTGTACCATAAACAGTCACTTCATATTGCAACATTGTATGTATAGTGTTGTCATGGTTACATGTATGGTAGTATGTTATCTACATCAAAATTGATACAAAACTAAAAGGGAACTTAATTATATAAAATGTACTACAAAACCTCAGTCAGTGTGACAGTGTACAAATATCAATGGTCTTGATATACTTGTTGGTCTCATCCTGTCCACAAATAACCATCATTTCCTTAGTCTCTGGTAGAACAACACATGTACAGCCATTACGTGGTGCAGGTAGCCGTGCCACTGGCAGCCACTGTTCATTGTGTGGGAGGTACATGGATATGGTGGAAGAGGGAGAGTCCCGTGCTCCCACTGTGAGGAGATAGCCATGGAATGATGTGATGGCTGGATGAGAGGTGGGTGTGTCTGGCAGTGACTGCCACTCGGTAGGCCTGGGTTCATTAGTAGAGTCACTGGCTTGACATTGGGACATGGCATCTGATATGAGCATTGGAATGGATATACTGACAGCAGACTTTCCCCATACTACATAAAGAGTGTCTTGTATCACTGTGACGGAGGGTCGGATTGCATCACTAGGTAATGGTGAAACAGTGTACCACTGTTTAGACTTTGTGTCTAGTACCTCCACACATTTCTCACCATATCCCCCCACCACCAGTACCCACCTCTTGTAGCCCACTGCTGAGGACCACCACCTAGCTGTAGGCATTGCAGGGAATGGCTGTGTCCATGTGTTAGTGAGACTATCCAGTACCCACACCTGGTTAGTGCGACTACCTCCTCTATCCCTTCCTCCTGTAATAATCACCTGGTCATTGACTACTGCCATACCAAACCCTACGACTGCAGTTTCTATCTCCCTCCACTGGCCCCCTTCAATTGTGTACTCTAATATCTTGTAGCCACTACCCTCAGCCCCGCCCCCTCCAATGTACACCTTCCCCCCTACCACCACTGCCTGAACAAGCACCACTCCTGATGCCATTTTGATTGTCTTCTTCCATTTCAGAGGGAGGCTATATGTCAACACACCAGGCAGCTCTGACACCTACAACAGTGAAGTGTGTGTGTGTGTGTGTGTGTGTGTGTGTGTGTGTGTGTGTGTGTGTGTGTGTGTGTGTGTGTGTGTGTGTGTGTGTAGACCATCCATTCACCCACTAAGTATGATGGCTGTAATAAGGTGGTGTACATACCCTGGTCTTAGCTTGCAGCATCCTGTCCTTCCCCCTCAGTTCAGTGCAGAGGGCAGCAATGTGGGCATCCTTTACAGCCAACATATCTCTACTGGCACTCTCTCTTGCCTGCATGCATGAGGTTTCACTTTCAACACTAGTCATACTTGCCTATAAAAAGTGAAGCTCCTCTACATTCCTGTGTCTCTTGACTCACTAACCTCCAGACTCTCATTTCTCCTCTGAACAGTGTCCAGTTGTGTCTGTAGTGAGCCACATCTCTGCTTGAGCGAGAACAGTCCATGATCCTTCTCTGACAGAGTTGACTCCTGTGCTGAGAGCTGTCTGTCCTTTGCTGCTAACTTTAAGTCCTTCTCGGCAATCTCCTGGTTCTTAGCCTCAGTCACTTGCTTAGCATTTCAAGGAGTGATTACATCAGTGAGGGACAATAAGGAATGTACACCACATATATTTTACCTGTATATCTGCTTGTAGACTGAGTATCTGCTCTGTGTTCCCCTCCAGCTTGCCTTTCAGAGCAGCACATTCATCAGCCAGAGACCCCACTTGTTGCTCTGCCTCTGACAGAGCTCTTTGCCTAGCTGCAATCTCCTGTTCTTTCACAGCCATCGCCTCATCTTTCCCTTGACATACCTCCTCCATACCACTTCTCTCTGTCTGTAATGAGAGAGGGAAAAATGGGGGACGGAGGGAGCCTCTGAACAGTCAATACTCCTCTCACTAATTCTTACTCGCAGTTTCTTCAACTCATTTCTCATTACAGGAATCTGTTCAACCTCTACCTCTCTCACTGCCAACTGCTCATCCTTTGCTTTGCACTCTCTTTCAAGCACAACCTTCTCAGACTGAAACACAAAACACGCAATAGGACTAGTAAGCATTCAGTAGTAATTCTACCTCAGTTTGCTGTAGCTGTGTCTGGAGGTGTCTCATCCTCTCCTCAGAGGCAGTGATCTCTGAGGCCTGGAGTTGTATCTGTGTTTGTAGGTGTCTCATCCTCTCCTCAGAGGCTGTGAACTCGGAGGCCTGGAGCTGTAACTGTGTCTGGAGGTGTCTCATCCTCTCCTCAGAGGCTGTGAACTCAGAGGCCTGGAGCTGTAGCTGTGTATGGAGGTGTCTCATCCTCTCCTCAGAGGCAGTGATCTCTGAGGCCTGGAGCTCAACTTGTGCCTCCTTCTCTGTGAGGACCTTCTCCAACTGGAGCCTGGAGAGAGAAATGCTTTGAATGAACAATAGTGTATTAGGAATGTACAAATATACCATTGTCTGTATATTATACATACCTATTCATGTGATGGTAGGGATCTTGCTCTGCAGCCCTCATCACTCCAAGCCTCTCCAGTGCCTGTCTAGCAGTCGGTCGCCTCACTGGTGCACTGGCAAGACACTCTTTGATGAAGACAACCAGAGAATTATCCTTTCCAAATTTACTATCTAGTGTTGTAATGTACACCTCTCTTCGCTGGAGTTCAGTCCGGGCCTTAAGTTCATGAGTTTTAGGATCAGTAAATGTTGGAGTGCGCAGATCTTTAGGGAAGACCTGGATAGCAGTAAAGAGGGAGAGTTGGCCGAATGAGAACATGTCCAGAGGGGGACCATATCGCTGTGTGGAGCCAAGTGCCTCTGGTGGCATGTAGACAAGGGTTCCTGGTATGCCCTGGGTCATGGTCTGGGCCAGTTGAAATGGACGAATGGTGGCTATTCGGGAGTTACCCAGGTCGGCAATCTTTGCAGTCATACCTGCATCCAGGAGGACATTGCGGGCAGTCAGGTCCCTGTGGATCACAGCCGGACTGCGGTTGTGCATGAACACCAGACCCCTGGCGACGTCTTGGAGGACAGACAGCTTTGTAGGGAGAGGGATGTTCGGTGTGGTCTCCAAAAGCTCGTCCAGGCTTCCCTGCAGTCGCTCCATCACCAGCACGGGGAGCTGGGTGTCGGGTAGGAAGCAGATGCCCAGGAACTGGACAATGTGGGGGTGGCGCAGCTCGGAGAGGAGGCTACACTCGCTGTAGTACCTGTCCACCATGCACTGGGCGCCCTGGTTCTCGGGGTCGATGAGAGCGTCGTAGATCTTCTTTCCCGCACACACCAGACCGTCCATTTCCAGCTCTTCCACGACTCCGTAGGACCCGCCGCCCAACTGCCTGCCTGTCGTGGTGACGTTGGACAGGAGGAAGGGGCGAAGTCGATCCGCTCCTTGGAGCGCTCGACGGATATGCTCACGAGGTACTTGCTGGCGGCTCGCCATTAGTTTCAAAAGGGCGGAGTAGCTGAGTTACGCCCCTCACAAATGTTAAAAGTGGGCGGGATGTGAAGCAAAAATGCAGCCCCACCCCTTATCTGCTCATGCGTATAATGGCTCAATGGGATCTGAATTCACAGGTGGTTTTGAATACACCCACCTCTGTTTGAGAGATCTGAAGAAACATGTCATAGATGGAGACCGCAAGAGGGTTGAGGAAAACTCAAAAGACTATATTCCGTGTTGCAAAGGAAAACCTATGGCTAAAGTTCTGGGATGTGGGCCTTGAATGTGGTCAGGATGGATCAAAATCGTCAATGGCTCTTCTAAAAGCCCTCGGCCTTAGGGATCAACAATGTCCAGTGTCCAACTGTGCACATACTGTTCCACAAGATTCTCCACTTTGTGATCACTGTTTGAGTCACACTGACGTCAATCCAAGTGTCACGCCTGCTTTTGTGACTGACAACATCATCTCATCTACATCAAACCCTGAACACTTTCTGACCCTTATACCATTTGGCCTGTCACTTCTAAAGGTTTTAATGGTCAATATTTTGTTTTTGTGTCACCACTCTTCCCTGTATGGGGTAATAGTGATATTTTGAACTTGAACTTATCATCCTAAAAACTGATATTTTGATGTCTGAGACACTTCAACAGGTCCCAAACTGACTGGCAGTTTCTTGGGCAGTGGCTTTGGCTTCCTCTTGTCCAATGGAGGGGGCTCCACAGCTGGGTACCTAGCAACCAGAGACTGAATCCTCTTCTTGAGAGTGAGGGCCACTTCAGACCTGTGGGGAATGCTTTTTAAAATGCCATTCCCTCATTTTTCAAATTTCACCTATTATTATTGTCAGTTTCCTATTATTCTAATGGACTTACCAACAAAATTTCACAAAAAATGTAAACCAAAAAAAACAGTCTTTTTATACAAATACACACATACCAAAAGAATGAGCATGAAAGTTGGTTCACAGAGGAGACATTGCAGTCAAGAGAAAGTCATCTGGGCTGTCACAGTCACCTGTTATTCCAGCATAATTCTTGAATGCTCGGAACCGCCATTATTCCCAAAATTATGCTGGCATAATGTATCAAGGCATATGGGGAAGTTGTTCAGAGGAAGAGTGGGGGCCGGAGGTTGGTTAGAGGAAGACTATGTACCAGTGGGACACACGCAGCCATGACATGTACAGTGTCAGTGGAACCTCTCTAATAGGACATAGTTGACTAGTAATGTGTCCTGATTAATGAGGTGTCCTGATAATTAGGCCAATAGTGTCACAAGGTGTAATATTTCTCCCGGTGTCCCTAATTAAATTAGAGAGTCCTAATTAGAGGGGTTCCCTGTATATATTGTTGTGACTTTCCTTAGTCACTGAACTCTAGCACCCTCAGCATGTAGTGGCCAACTCTTCACAAAATTTCTTGAGCTCATAATGTGTGACGATTTGACTCTTGCACAACTGCTTATATACAAGTAGTGATCATGTGACTATTACATAAGTTGACATGCAATTACATAACAATATAGGCCTAACGTATTATAAAATTTACTCATGCATATACCAAACACTACATATACTACCTGAGTTCTTCATCTGAAGTGGAGGATCCTGGAGTGCTCGCATGTCATGTGCAAATGTAAGACTGGTTCATTTATGGTTCTCTGGTAAGTTGATGCATGATTTACACAAGTGAGGGCAGAGGTCTGGAGACTATGTGAACACAGCAACAGTACACCAAGCTGTATGTAATTGACTTGTACTGTGGTAACCTTTACCTGCTATAAGTGATCACTGTAATAATGTACGTATGTATACCTTACTTGTTAAAAGCTGTGGTTACAGGTACCCATTTCCCCCCCCCCCCCCCCCCCATCTCCCTCTCTCTTCCCCTCCTAAAATGGCGAGGATTCTCCAGGTATGAAACGTGTGTCCTCTGCACCCAATGTCAGAGATTACGACTCCTTTGATGACGAGGCCAAACTTGATGCAGGGGCGGAGCTTGTTGAGGCTGTGTTGCTAAGAGACAAAGCAAAGCAAAAATCATCTCGAATTAGAACTTGGTTAGGGTTTTCCAAATAACACTTTACAAACCTCTGTTCATTGTCATCATAGGGTTAATAAATGGCATAACTTTGCATGTACATAACACATTACATCATGTAAGGTATTAGTATTGTGTTGTCATGGTTACATGCAGGGGCAGAGACAGCATGTCAAAAGTGGGGGGGGCTCGGTGTTCATGAAGTGGGGAAGTTATTTATACATTCATTCTGAATACATCCTGCATAGGCAATTACATTTCATGACAACCTCCAATTCTGGGGGGGCTCAGCCCCCCCTTATCAAAAAGTGGGGGGCTCAAGCCTCCCTTGCCCCCCAGGTTCTCTGCCTCTGACATGTATGGTACTGGTAGCAGCTTGTATGTTATCTACATCAAAAATTGCATCATAGAAAACTAAACGGGGACTTAATTATATCAAATGTACTACAAAACCTCAGTCAGTGTGACAGTGTACAAATATCAATGGTCTTGATGAACTTCCTGTTCTCATCCCATCCACCAATAACCATCATTTCCTCAGTCTCTGGTAAAACAACACATGTACAGCGATTACGTGGTGTTGGTAGCTGTGCCACTGGCAGCCAATGTTCAGTGTGTGGGAGGTACATGGATATGGTGGAAGAGGGAGAGCCCTGTGCTCCCATTGTGAGGAGATAGCCATGGAATGATGTGATGGCTGGATAGGAGGTGAGTGTGTCTGGCAGTGACTGCCACTCGGTAGGCCTGGGTTCATTAGTAGAGTCACTGCCTTGACTTTGGGACATGGCATCTGATATGAGCATTGGAATGGATACACTGACAGCAGACTTTCCCCATACTACATAAAGTGTGTCTTGTATCACTGTGAGGAAGGGTCGGACTGCATCACTAGGTAATGGTGATGCAGTGTACCACTGTTTGGACTTTGTGTCTAGTACCTCCACACATTTCTCATCATCTCCCCCCACCACCAGTACCCACCTCTTGTAGCCCACTGCTGAGGACCACCCCCTAGCTGTAGGCATTGCAGGGAATGGCTGTGTCCATGTGCTAGTGAGACCATCCAGTACCCACACCTGGTTAGTGGGACTACCTCCTCTATCCTTCCCTCCTGTAATAATCACCTGGTCATTGACTACTGCCATACCAACCCCCCAGACTGCAGTTTCTATCTCCCTCCACTGACCCCCTTCAATTGTGTACTCTAATATCTTGTAGCTACCACCCTCAGCCCCACCCCCTCCAATATAGACCTTCCCCCCTACCACCACTACCTGAGCAGCCAACACTCCTGATGACATTTTGATGGTCTTCTTCCATTTCAGAGGGAGGCTATATGTCAACACACCAGGCAGCTCTGACACCTACAACAGCGAAATGTATGTACATGTTTATGAGTGTGTGTGTGTGTGTGTGTGTGTGTGTGTGTGTGTGTGTGTGTGTGTGTGTGTGTGTGTGTGTGTGTGTGTGTGTGTGTGTGTGTGTATGTGTGTGTGTGTGTGTGTGTGTGTGTATGTGCGTGCGTGTGTGTGTGTGTGTATGTGTCGTGTGTGTGTGTGTGCGTGCATAGATATTATACACGGAACCGTGTATAGTGCGTGCGTGCGTAGTATCATAGATATTATACACGGTTCCGTGTATAATATCTATGGGTGTGTAGTATCATAGATATTATACACGGTTCCGTGTATAATATCTATGGTAATATGCATAGAGACACAATATTTACCATTAATCCCACTAGTATGATGGCTGTAATAAGGTGGTGTACATACCCTGGTCTTAGCTTGCAGCATCCTGTCCTTCCCCCTCAGTTCAGTGCAGAGGGCAGCAATGTGGGCATCCTTTACAGCCAACATATCTCTACTGGCACTCTCTCTTGCCTGCATGCATGAGGTTTCACTTTCAACACTAGTCATACTTGCCTATAAGAAGTGAAGCTCCTCCTACATTCCTGTGTCCCTTCACTCACTAACCTCCAGACTCTCATTTCTCCTCTCAACAGTGTCCAGTTGTGTCTGTAGTGAGCCACATCTCTGCTGGAGTGAGGACAATCCACGATCCTTCTCTGACAGAGCTGACTCCTGTGCTAAGAGCTGTCTGTCCTTTTCAGCTATCTCCTGGTTCTTAGTCTCTGTCACTTGCTTGATCTCCTGTTCCTTCACAGCAATTTCCTGGTCCTTAGCTACAATCTCCTGGTTCTTAACTTCAGTTACTTGCTGAATTTCCCTGTCTTTGGCTACAGTCACAATCTTAAAAAGCTTAATCTCACGTTCCTTTGCAGCTATCACCTCCATCTTATCACTCTGAATAACAGTATTTCAAGGAGTGATTACATCTGATAACACAGTCCAAAATATGTTAGATAGATAGACAGGGTGACTATCAATCAAAATCTGCCCTGTATATTGGTTAAATTCCTATCAATTACTTGAATTTCACCTTCATTTTGGCTGCATTTGGATGCATTTTTCTCCATAATTATGAATTTCATTGAAATCCACAGTTTAAGATTTTCAATTGTTTCTTATTGGAATATGTTCAAGTCAGTATAGTAGATGTTACCTGCAGTGTCTGTACATCTGCTTGTAGACTGAGTATCTGCTCTGTGTTCCCCTCCAGCTTGCCTTTCAGAGCAGCACATTCCTCAGCCAGAGACCCCACTTGTTGCTCTGCATCTGACAGAGCTCTTTGCTTGGCTGCAATCTCCTGTTCTTTCACAGCCACCACCTCATCCTTCCCTTGACATACCTCCTCCATACCATTCTTCTCTAACTGTAATGAGAGAGGGAGAAGGAAGGAGGGAGGGATGGATGGAGGAAGGGAGGAAGGAGGGATGGATGGAGGAAGGGAGGGAGGGAGGGAGGGAGGGAGGGAGGGAGGGAGGGATGGAGGGAGGGAGGGAGGGAGGGAGGGAGGGAGGGAGGGAGGGAGATAAACCTCAGAACAGTAAATATTCCTCCAACTAATTTTTACTTGCAGTTTCTCCAACTCATTCCTCAGTACAGGAATCTGTTCAACCTCTGTCTCTCTCACTGCCAACTGCACATCCTTTGCTCTGCACTCTCTTTCCAGCTCCACCTTCTCAGACTGAAACACAAAACACACATGGCGTACAAGAGGACTACTAACCATTAACAGTAGTAATTCTACCTCAGTTTGCTGTAGCTGTGTTTGGAGGTGTCTCATCCTCTCCTCAGAGACAGTGATCTCTGAGGCCTGGTGCTCAACTTGTGCCTCCTTCTCTGTGAGGACCTTCTCCAACTGGAGCCTGGAGAGAGAAAAAGTATTACATAGCAGGCTATGATTAATTTAAGGAATGTGGACTATTCAGAATACCAATGCTTATAGTTTACAAGTAAATAAAAAATATAGGAAATTTGGAAGGAAATATAGGGATTGCATAAAAAGGAACAGAGACAAGATTGGAACACAGACATGTTATGATATATCAACGTAACATTATGGGTACGTCGATATATCATAACATGTCTGTGTCCCAATCTTGTCTCCGTTCCTTTTTATGCAATCCCTATATTTCCTTCCAAATTTCCTAAATTTTTTATTTACTTGTCTCCCATCATTTTTTTTCTGGACCTTGGTACATGCATTTTGCTATTTTTGTAGCTTGCTTGGTAGCTAACATATTAGCCAATAGAGCTTGTAGCCTGAGGCTATCCAACATTTTTATTGCAACATCAATTTTTGTGTATTATATTGTACCAAATATTACTTTTAGTGGAGCTTTTGTTAATGATATATTGCAAAGTAGTGCCTGGGGCTACTATTTACAAGATTTTATCTCAATATTGATCATTGGAGTATTAAGCCTTACCATCATACCAATTTTCACATTTAGTAGAGCTTCTGTTAGTAAGATACAGTAATGCTAGCCTGAGGCTATGTTTTACAAGATTTACATGGTTTACAGAGATTTTATCACAATGTTGATCTTTGGGGTATTAAATCATACTGATTTTCACATTTAGTAGAGCTTCTGTTAGTAAGATGCAGTAATGGTAGTCTGAGGCTATTTCTTACAAGATTTACATGGTTTACAGAGATTTTATCACAATGTTGATCATTGGGGTATTAAGCTTTACCATCACACCAATTTTCACATTTAGGAGAGCTTTTGTTAGTAAGATACAGTAATGCTAGCCTGAGGCTATTTTGTACAAGATTTACGTTTACAGAGATTTTATCACAATGTTGATCTTTGGGGTATTAAGCTTTACCATCACACCAATTTTCACATTTAAGGGAGCTATTATTAGTGAAATACAGAAATGCTTGCCTGAGGATATTTGTTGTTGTATTACAGCATTTACATTGTTTACAGAGATCTTATCACAACATTGATCATTGGTGTATTACACTTTATCATCATATCAATTTCCACATTATTTTATGGAGCTTTTGTTAGTGAGATACAGTAATCCTTGCCTGAGGCTATTTATTGTTATATTACAAGATTTACATTGTTTACAGAGATTTTATCACAATGTTGATCATTGTGGTATTAAACTATACTATCATACAAAATTTCACATTTAGCAGACCTTTCATTAGTCAGATATAGGATTGTGTGCCTTCCATTAATAATACATGGCTGAGGCTATTTTTGTTTATTCTACAAGAAGTACATTGTTTACAAAATTTTTAACATGACAATGCACTACCCACAGTGGAACTACATCACTGTACCAAGTTTCATGTTTAGATGTGTTACCGTTAGTGAGTTACGCCTGTTAAAGCGGAAGAAGAAGAAGAAGATGAAGAATTCACAAAATAGACTTTTGTTAATTTAACCACTTTATCATCGATCAAATTGTACCATTTTATAATCACAGTTAGTTTCTGGGTATAGTTACAAATTTATGTTAACAGAGGTCCAGTAGGTAGCAAACTGAAAGTGAAAGTGATGAAAAACCTTATATATGGTTTTCAATGGGGATAGACCATAGCAATCCCTATATACACAGTACTACCGTACTGTGTGATATATCTGTACCTATTCATGTGATGGTAGGGATCTTGCTCTGTAGCCCTCATCACTCCAAGCCTCTCCAGTGCCTGCCTAGCAGTCGGTCGCCTCACTGGTGCATTGGCAAGACACTCTTTGATGAAGACAACCAGAGAATGATCCTTTCCAAATTTACTATCTAGTGTTGTAATGTGCACCTCTCTTCGCTGGAGTTCAGTCCGGGCAACTAATTGGTCCATTTGAGGATCATGGTAATTGGGAGTGTACAGATCTTTAGGGAAGACCTGGATAGCAGCAAACAGGGAGAGGTGGCCAAATGAGAACATGTCCAGAGAGGGACCATATCGCTGTGTGGAGCCAAGTGCCTCTGGTGGCATGTAGACAAGGGTTCCTGGTATGCCCTGGGTCATGGTCTGGGCCAGTTGACCTGGACGAATGGTGGCTATTCGGGAGTTGCCCAGGTCAGCAATCTTTGCAGTCATGCCTGCATCCAGGAGGACATTGCGGGCAGTCAGGTCCCTGTGGATCACGGCCGGACTGCGGTTGTGCAGGAACACCAGACCCCTGGCGATGTCTTGGAGGACAGACAGCTTTGTGGGGAGAGGGATGTCGGGTGTGGTCTCCAGAAGCTCGTCCAGGCTTCCCTGCAGTCGCTCCATCACCAGCACGGGGAGCTGGGTGTCGGGTAGAAAGCAGATGCCCAGAAACTGGACAATGTGGGGGTGGCGCAGCTCGGAGAGGAGGCTACACTCGCTGTAGTACTTGTCCACCATGCGCTGGGCGCCCTGGTTCTCGGGGTCGACGAGAGTGTCGTAGATCTTCTTTCCCGCACACACCAGACCATCCATTTCCAGCTCTTCCACGACTCCGTAGGACCCGCCGCCCAACTGCCTGCCTGTCGTGGTGACGTTGGACAGGAGGAAGGGGCGAAATCGATCCGCTCCTTGCAGCGCTCGACGGATATGCTCACGAGGAACTTGCTGACGAATCGCCATTAATTTTCATGTTTTTACAAGCCTGTGCTACCCCCAAAAGTACGGTGGCCGAGAAGAGCCATCCCATCCTTCCATTGTATACGCGGACTTCCATCCTTCCATCCTTCTATTCCGATATCCTATCCTTCCATACTTCCTGTAGCTATCCTTCCATTTCAGTCACGTGCTGTTTATTGCGCATGCGCACAACCGTATATGTGCTCGTGCATGAACATGAACGCTACCGTTGCTCCCCCTGCACTTTCCCGGGGTGTTTGTCGAGATGATCTCATCAAGTGGTATTTTTTCGAGGGATAAGAATATCGTGTCATGGTGTGTTTTCTTTTCTTCGTCCACGGGATATGTCTGTCAGTTCGTCAGATATTGCGGAGCATGCGTCTCCGTAGGAGAATTCGACCGAGTGCTGGCCTTCGAAGGACAGTTTCTGGCTTAGTGCAGGTATAAATCTCTACGTTTTTGTAAGTATACCGTACTCTGTTTACTGACCGGCTGAATAGGAGGAGTTGAGGAGTTCTAGTAGCTTATTAGGATATAGAATGATGTGGAAGAGATTAAAGCAGAAGCACAAAATAACAGTTTCTAGGTCAGTTATTTGTGAAGGGATATGAAACATATTAAGTGTCTATCTATATTAAACGCAGAGATTTGGTGATGCAAACCCTTTCTCAACTGGATTCAGAAGGTTGTATACAGCGTAGGTGCAATAAACTTCGACGAAGGAAGTACATGAACAAAGTGAACAAATATTGAATGATGCATTGCTCAATCTTAATAATTGGAATGCTAATCTAAATAGGATGCAAACTACGTCTGGCATTGTGACGGGTATGATAAGCTCAAGCCATATGGATTCTATCCATGGACGTATTGATGGGTATGTAATTGAAGTTCTCACAATGTGATGTTGAAATGTTTGTATCCATTGTCAGGTATTCATGTCGGATGTTGTGGTTAAAGGTTGGCACTTCAAACAATAATCCGTCTGTGGTTGCATATCACTTTCTCTCTGTTGTGGAAGAACTCGGAGATTGGAAATCTGTGTAAGAATTACAGTGTGTATTATTTTTTCCACATGCACTCTTTAGGAACACCTCTCATCCTTCGGTGTGACTTGGGCACTGAAAATTCACACCTAGCTTTTCTACAACCTTTTCTGAGACGTCATGGAATTGACTGCCATTCTGGAGAGCACAGTTTTCGTTATGGAAAATCTGTGTCAAATCAAGTAATCTGTCATGAAGTTGTAATATTACGGCCTTTAACACTTAACACATGCAGAGGATTGAAGCATGGTGGTCATATTTGAAGAAAAGTTTTACTGAATGGTGGATACATCTTTTCCAAGTGAGAATTCATTTTAATTAATAATAATGCTTGTAAATGTGTATAATTACAGGAAATGCAGAACTGCGGTCTATATGATGAAACAAACAGCATACAAAGGTCAGTAGCTCTTTTCCAATGTAGACAGTTTAACTTTGTACTTTACCAACAGGGACTGTCTTGGTTTCTGCTTCATGCACATCATCCAGCAAGAACTTGATACTGTACTTCATGAGTGGAACACACATAGAATTCGAACAAGCAAGAATTGCTTTGTTAACGTTCCTGCTGGAATCCCGGATGAATTGTTCTTCCTTCCTCAAGTGCAAGGTTACATATGTATATGAGACTTTGTTCTTTACCTTACTGTGAATATGTTAAAAATAGGAGCTGGCAGTTACCTATGTGCAGTTAACTCTCGGGACCTTCAAACTGCCAAAATCTACGCTGAAGAACCAGACCCTCCAGCACCACTCTCATTTCTGTAAGCAATACAGCAGCTCATGATGCAACATGCACTATCTTTTCCAGAAACCATAGAAGATGCAATGTCCTTGTATGCTGAACTTATCTCATTGATGGAAGATTAGACTTACCAACACATTATCCAGCTATGGTACTTTATTTTGTGTAGTTATGATTTGATAATCATGTATTACTTCAATTGGACTGTATATAGAATTTTGTTAAAACGTACAGAATTGATTATCATCAACATATATCAGAGTAGGATCATTTTGTGAGAGCAGCATATGCAAAAGTCACAACAGTCTTATAAGTGAATTGGAAGCCTCTGATGAGTAACAACGTTAACATTTGTGAACCTTCGTGAATAATGAAATAAAGTGTGTTTATTTGGTCATATTCAAAATTTTTTCCAGTACAAGGTTTGCTGGTGGTCGACTGGCTACCTCCATGAAGCAGGTGTCACACAATGCCTTAATCTGGGGAGGGAGATGACCTGTCTCTGGCTTCTGGTGACACACAGTGACCTTGTACATTATCTGGAAAGGGGACAGGGCTGGCCATACAGGCCTTTCTCCAAATAAAACGAGCAATACAGCCCCAAGGGCATAGACGTCACTGGGAAGGCCCAGGCTCTCACTCCTGAGTTGCTCTGGCGACTGAAATCCAGGGCTACCAGCCAACATGGTTCTCATACCAATAATATTGGTTCCTGTCATAACCTGTCATAACCCAAAATCTCCCAAAAACACCTTCCATGATCCTTCCTCTACCTGAGTGAAAAAAGGTTTGGTAATGCCACTATATGATAACACACAATAATTCTAACCAGGGTATTTGAGGGCTTGATGTCTAAATGAGCAACAGGCGGAGTGTGTGTGTGCATAAAAGCTAATGCTTGGCACAGTTGTAGAGCAACACGGAACTTGTTGGTTAGATCTTGCTGCAGATTTAATAATAGCTAAAACATGTATGGTAAAAGTTAGAGTGTACCAACATTACCTTGTGCTTTTCACCAAAAATGACCTCATGCAGGTTAGGACCGTTGACAAATGTCATCAATATGGTCAGCTGACCATGCTGCTGCTCTGTTCCAAAAACCTGCACAATATTGGGGTGCTGCAACTGCCTGTAACAAATGAGATGTCATTTGCTGCTGAATAGCTGCTGCTGATTAGCTGACATATTAATGCTTACTTGCACTTTTCTACTTCACCCATAATCTTGCTAGTCTTGTCTTCAACTTGAATGACCTTTGCCGCTACTACAGATCCCGCCACACTGCCTTATATACTGTACCAAAGCTTCCCTGGCCAATGATGGTCACTAGTCTGACTTGCTGCATGTCTGTGGCATACAAGAACACATGTGAAAGGTATATACAACAGAAAATATTTACCAAATTACTTTGACAATCCTCAGGCTGAATATATTATATCTTTGCAAAACAGTAGACAATCTGTGGAGTACATAAAGATGAGATTACTTCATAATACACTCATATACGAACCTGGATCAATGGTAGTAGTGTGTTCCTTAGCGGAAAAATCTTCTTTAGTAGTTCCTAATGGTAATGGTGAATGATAAGTAAAATATATAATAATATACTAGTAAACATACGCCTTTCACTTCAAAATGACGACTCATCTGTTCCGTTCTTGTGGTCACACAACATGCATACTTTCCTGGTGAGGTAGCATAGTACAAGGGATGTGCCTCATTTAGTACGTCCTGACCATCTCTACTCCACTGATATTTAACAAGATGATGACCATCCACAGCTACACACATCAATAAAGCAACGCAATCTTCTTGTGAAACCTCAACTCCAGTCCAGAGGGTAAGCTGACAACCTACAATGTGAGACAAAATGACAGGACAAATTAAAATTTGGCACAGTTATACAACATACCTTCTTCTGGGGTCTTGTACTCAACCTCTCCCTTTTCCATGTTGTAGTCCTTTACCAAATCTACCACCAAATTTCTAGTGCCCACTGTGAGTACCATTACAGAGCATACCAATCTGTACAATTGGGTAGCTAGGAGTATTGCAATACCATTCTGAATTCCAACAAGCCAAACGTCCATATTCAATGGATTGTCGGGAAGAATTACTCTGTGATCTGGGTTGTAGAACACATCATCATATTGGTCGAGCTCCATCTCACACTTTAACACATCCAGCTGTGTGAGATTCGATGTCATTAAAAACTTTTCAGCATATCTGCTCTTAATGAACCGAGCAAACACTGGCTGGCACACTGTCAGTTAAAAGTCAGTGCCAATGATAGGACGGAAACCATAACCTAGCTTACCAAGACCTCCCTCCTGAGAACCCAGTTCACCTGCAGCAGCATGTCCTTCCTGAGTTGAAAGTTCACGTGTAGTACAAAGTTCCTCCTGACTATTGAGGTCATCTGTAGCAGTGTCAGTGACAATGATAGGACAGAAAGAGTACAAATTGTAATCTAGCTTACCAAGATCTTCTCCCTCCTGTTCACCTGAAGCAGCATGTCCTTCCTGAGTTGTGAGTTCACTTGTAGTAGTGAGTTCCTCCTGACTACCGAGGGCATCTGTAGCAGTGTCAGTGACAATGATAGGACAGAAACGGTATAAACTGTAATCTAGCTTACCAAGATCTTCTCCCTCCTGTTCACCTGAAGCAGCATGTTCTTCCTGAGTTGTGAGTTCACTTGTAGTAGTGAGTTCCCCTTGACTACTGAGGTAATCTGTAACAGTGTGTCCCCCCTGAGCACTCATGGCCGAGTGTCCATCATGACTACTGAGGTGATTTATAGCAGAAACTTCAGCCTGATTACCATCAAGTGGTATTCCCTCCAGAGAATTCTGATCTTGATGCTCATCATTATTGTTACTTCCATCTTGTGAATCATCATGGCTACTAGTTTCTTTTAGAACACAAAATAAGCATCTTAACAGCCTATTAGCCCTCAAAGCAACATACCTTCAACATACTTCTTCACACAGTAAAACCTCGCTTTTGATGCATATCGTATAATTGACAGCTTGATGTACGTTTGCAGGGTCCAAGGGATGTGCTCCTCCTCACCATCTGCATTGTCAACCCAAATGATATCCTCACTGCAGATACACATGCCACGGCCATTTGCCACATAGTATTCACAATTCGCGGTATCAATATCATCAGGAAATACCACAGAAACACACTTCTCCAGAACTCTCGAATATGTCATATCCTTACGAAATATTACACTTTGGGTTACATACTGCCGGTCTAGAATACCCTTGTTACGGCGGTGGCAATGGTACATTCTCCCAATCGGTATCTAAACATTGTAGAAAATTATCCAATAGTAAATACTACGTAATCACGTATATATTACTGGTCAAGCAACTAGCTACATACTCCTTTTATCTCACCATCAACTGATCTTGGTACTCCAAGTGATCTGATCTGCATCTTTTTTTCGGCTGCTTGGATTGACTCTTCGCTAGCTATATGTACTTGGCAATAGCTATGAAATAAAAGCGGCAGTCTATACTTTGATGCACGTATATATTTTTACTCGCTACCTTGATTAGGACTTCCAACACCTCCAGAAGGTTCCGCGCTAGAAGATGTTTCTTGGACACCGCCTGAGCCTAGGGAGTCTGCAGAAAATGACGATGTTCTACTCATATTGGTGGAGGAGAATGTCCTGGCGGAGTGCCTTAATCTGCAGAAATTGACGATGGTCGTATGCCTCAACGAATGTGCGCATGAGCAATAAACAGCACGTGACTGAAATTGAAAGATAGAAGTATGGAAGCATGGAAGGATAGCACAATAGAAGTATGGAAGGATAGAAGGATATCGGAATGGAAGGATGGAAGGATGGAAGTCCGCGTAGAATGGAAGGATGGGATGGCCCTTCTCGGCCACCGTACAAAAGAAGAAATGCAGCCCCACCCTTTTCACTGCGCGTGCGCGTAATGGAGTTTACGCACTGGCTGGGGGGAGTAGTAAGTACTAAAATGTGTGCTAGGAGAGTCAGTTACAGACGGACCGCTCCAGGGGTTCCGTGAGGCTCAGTATACTCAACGAGAGATGAGCCAACTGGAGAGACAACACCAAGAGATGGAGGAATATGGCCGCCAGATACTAGTAGAGCAGGAACTGAGAGACACAGAGGGAAGAATATTTTACAAAGTCCATTTAAGCCCCAGGTGAGTCCATCTAGTCATTCAGCTTGTGTGCTGTGTGGACCTACCAACTCCCATACATACACTGTGTACTTTGTATAAGACCCTGGGATGTCTGGTGCCCACGCTACGCTGAAATGTAAAGCCAGTTTATGTAGTAGGTGGTTCCCTGCCCCTCACCCTCAGTGCTGAGGAGTCATCTAGTATAAAATGTCTGAGAGCCTTGAATGACAGACTGTGTACCAGTGCGGGAGGGTGATCATTGGAAGACTGTACCAGCTAGTGGGGGGGTTGGTTAGAGGAAGACTGTGTACCACTGAGTGGGGGAGGTTGGTTAGAGGAAGACTGTGTACCAGTGGGGGAGGTTGGTTAGAGGAAGACTGTGTACCACTGAGTGGGGGAGGTTGGTTAGAGGAAGACTGTGTACCAGTGGGGGAGGTTGGTTAGAGGAAGACTTGTGTACCACTGAGTGGGGGAGGTTGGTTAGAGGAAGACTGTGTACCAGTGGGGGAGGTTGGTTAGAGGAAGACTTGTGTACCACTGAGTGGGGGAAGTTGGTTAGAGGAAGACTGTGTACCAGTGGGGGAGGTTGGTTAGAGGAAGACTGTGTACCAGTGGGGGAGGTTGGTTAGAGTAAGACTGTGTACCAGTGGGGGAGGTCGGTTAGAGGAAGACTGTACCAGTGGGGGAGGTTGGTTACAGGAAGACTGTGTACCAGTGGGGGAGGTTGGTTAGAGGAAGACTTGTGTACCACTGAGTGGGGGAAGTTGGTTAGAGGAAGACTGTGTACCAGTGGGGGAGGTTGGTTAGAGGAAGACTGTGTACCAGTGGGGGAGGTTGGTTAGAGTAAGACTGTGTACCAGTGGGGGAGGTCGGTTAGAGGAAGACTGTACCAGTGGGGGAGATTGGTTAGAGGAAGACTGTGTACCAGTGGGGGAGGTCGGTTAGAGGAAGACTGTACCAGTGGGGGAGATTGGTTAGAGGAAGACTGTGTACTAGTGGGGGAGGTTGGTTACAGGAAGACTGTGTACCAGTGGGGGAGGTTGGTTAGAGGAAGACTTGTGTACCACTGAGTGGGGGAAGTTGGTTAGAGGAAGACTGTGTACCAGTGGGGGAGGTTGGTTAGAGGAAGACTGTGTACCAGTGGGGGAGGTTGGTTAGAGTAAGACTGTGTACCAGTGGGGTGTAGTATTATTGACGTCTTGACCATAAATAAATACTCTTAGGTATTACAAGTTTACCAACTAACTAGTTTACAAATACATTACCTATATATACTAAACCTACAACAAGGAAATGTAGTATGACAGCTGTGAGGTGACTATGTGGTAATGAACACTATAGAGATAGGCCCACGTATGAATAGAATGAATAGAAGTGGTAACCAGTGATAACTAGTAAGATAGTGATCAATACAGTGGTGATTAATACATCAATAGTTCAATAGAATAGTGCTCATTCCACATCTCCCTTTCTGGGATAGATTCACAATCTGTCTGGTGGTGAAACAATAGTTCCAGTTCGTGAACGTGTCATAATCTGTTCTTGAGTAGGAGGTTTGGTACGATCGATCGATTTACTGTTCGGTGGTACTATATTCAGATGCTGCCGGTTCCGTCTTACTTGGCCTGTCGGCGTTTCCACTATATATGATCGTGGTGTGTCAGCCACAGAGATCACTTTACCAGTAGATGGTTGTTCTCCTGAGGTGATCCAAACATCTGATTCAGGTTGAATTGGTGGTAGTGTTCGAGCTCCATGTTGTCGATCATAATTGGCTTTCTGCTTCTTCTTGAAAGCTCTATTCTTGTCACGGAACTTGTCAAGGAAGTCCCAATTAGGGGTGAGTTGGTCTTTTACAGAAGGTAGGTTGGAGCGTATTCGTCTTCCCATCAACAATTCAGCCGGGCAGCCGAACTGGCCAGTCCTTGAAACACCGATGGGAATTGTTTCTTGATGTCTGTTTCATCCACTCTCTGTTGGGTCTTTGTCTCCACTGCATCTGTACGAACTGCTAGGCTAAGTGCTGTGATGGCAGGCAGTCCTAATAGGTTTGTTTTAAGGCCATTTACCACATACACATGTTGTTTTACCTCCTTTCCTTTGTATGAGAGGGTACCCAGGAACTGTCCTGCAGTCTTGAGGGGTTGTCGAGAGGGTCCAAACAGAAATTTTCCTGGTGGATCAAGCTGTGGCTTCTGTAGCGTTTTGTAGGCCTCTTTTGAGATTGCAGTAACCTCTGCTCCAGTGTCAATTTTAACCTTTAAGCTTTTTCCGTTCAGCTCAACGGTAGTGAACCACGCAGACGTAGTGTTGACTGCAACTGTTCCAAGGAAGGCTGTGTCTGCAGCTACAGTGTCACTTGTGATTTCTGAGAACTGCTTACTGTGACATTTTGAACTGTAGTGCCCTTTTTTATTGCAGCGGTGACAGATCGCATCTTTTGCGGGGCATTTGTCGCGGGGATGGGATTCCTTCCCACATCGAGTGCAATTGCGATGAGTCGGTACGATTTTCTTTTCACGATTTTTATGTGGGTGTGACCCTTTGGTTCTGAAAGGTCTATGGGAACGAACCGTTTCCAAATTGGTTCCCCCATCTGATATTCCCTTGAGCTCCTTTTGTTGCTCGCCCACCGCTTCTCTCTGGCGTACTTTCGTCTTAGCCTTGTCGAGAGTCAGCTCTGCGTCGAGCTGTAATTGCTGGGAGAGGGCGGCGTCTCGGATGCCTACGACCAGTCTGTCCCGGATCATCTCGTCCTTGAGAGGTCCATAGTCGCAATTTTCGGCGAGTCTGTACAATTCCATGATGTACTGTTCTGCTGTCTCGCCTTCTTGCTGGTGCCGTCTGTTAAATCGTGCCCGTTCAAAGATGATATTTCGTCGTACTCCGAAAAAACTGTCAAATTTAGCGACTACCGTATCGTACTGTCCACGCTCCTCTGCAGTGATATTCGTGGATGTCAGAACAGCCTCTGCCTCTTCTCCGATGCAGTAGAGGAGGGTGCTGATTTGCTGTACGGCGTCAGTGCCTGCTAAGCCCGATGCGACGCGAAACTGTTCGAAACGTCGCTTCCACCTTGGCCAGTCGTCTGGATTCCGAAAATTGAAGGGTTCTGGTGGTTGGAGTCGGAGTTGAGCCATCTCTTGGTAGAAGTTTCACCGCTGCCACCATGTAGTATTATTGACGTCTTGACCATAAATAAATACTCTTAGGTATTACAAGTTTACCAACTAACTAGTTTACAAATACATTACCTATATATACTAAACCTACAACAAGGAAATGTAGTATGACAGCTGTGAGGTGACTATGTGGTAATGAACACTATAGAGATAGGCCCACGTATGAATAGAATGAATAGAAGTGGTAACCAGTGATAACTAGTAAGATAGTGATCAATACAGTGGTGATTAATACATCAATAGTTCAATAGAATAGTGCTCATTCCACATGGGGGAGGTCGGTTAGAGGAAGACTGTACCAGTGGGGGAGATTGGTTAGAGGAAGACTGTGTACCAGTGGGGGAGGTCGGTTAGAGGAAGACTGTACCAGTGGGGGAGATTGGTTAGAGGAAGACTGTGTACTAGTGGGGGAGGTTCGTTAGAGGAAGGCTGTGTACCAGTGGGGGAGGTCGGTTAGAGGAAGACTGTGTACCAGTGGGGGAGGTCGGTTAGAGGAAGACTGTACCAGTGGGGGAGATTGGTTAGAGGAAGACTGTGTACTAGTGGGGGAGGTTCGTTAGAGGAAGGCTGTGTACCAGTGGGGGAGGTCGGTTAGAGGAAGACTGTGTACCAGTGGGGGAGGTCGGTTAGAGGAAGACTGTACCAGTGGGGGAGATTGGTTAGAGGAAGACGGTGTACCAGTGGGGGAGGTTGGTTAGAAGAAGACTGTGTATCAGTAGGAAAGGTTGGTTAGAGGAAGACTGTGTACCAGTGGGGGAGGTTGGTTAGAAGAAGACTGTGTATCAGTAGGAAAGGTTGGTTAGAGGAAGACTGTGTACCAGTGGGGGAGGTTGGTTAGAGTAAGACTGTGTACCAGTGGGGGAGGTTGGTTAGAGGAAGACTGTGTACCAGTGGGGGAGGTTGGTTAGAGGAAGACTGTGTACCAGTGGGGGAGGTTGGTTAGAGTAAGACTGTGTACCAGTGGGGGAGGTCGGTTAGAGGAAGACTGTACCAGTGGGGGAGATTGGTTAGAGGAAGACTGTGTACCAGTGGGGGAGGTCGGTTAGAGGAAGACTGTACCAGTGGGGGAGATTGGTTAGAGAAAGACTGTGTACTAGTGGGGGAGGTTCGTTAGAGGAAGGCTGTGTACCAGTGGGGGAGGTCGGTTAGAGGAAGACTGTGTACCAGTGGGGGAGGTCGGTTAGAGGAAGACTGTACCAGTGGGGGAGATTGGTTAGAGGAAGACGGTGTACCAGTGGGGGAGGTTGGTTAGAAGAAGACTGTGTATCAGTAGGAAAGGTTGGTTAGAGGAAGACTGTGTACCAGTGGGGGAGGTTGGTTAGAAGAAGACTGTGTATCAGTAGGAAAGGTTGGTTAGAGGAAGACTGTGTACCAGTGGGGGAGGTTGGTTAGAGTAAGACTGTGTACCAGTGGGGGAGGTTGGTTAGAGGAAGACTGTGTACCAGTGGGGGAGGTTGGTTAGAGGAAGACTGTGTACCAGTGGGGGAGGTTGGTTAGAGTAAGACTGTGTACCAGTGGGGGAGGTCGGTTAGAGGAAGACTGTACCAGTGGGGGAGATTGGTTAGAGGAAGACTGTGTACCAGTGGGGGAGGTCGGTTAGAGGAAGACTGTACCAGTGGGGGAGATTGGTTAGAGAAAGACTGTGTACTAGTGGGGGAGGTTCGTTAGAGGAAGGCTGTGTACCAGTGGGGGAGGTTGGTTAGAGGAAGACTGTGTACCACTGAGTGGGGGAGGTTGGTTAGAGGAAGACTGTGTACCAGTGGGGGAGGTCGGTTAGAGGAAGACTGTGTACCAGTGGGGGAGGTCGGTTAGAGGAAGACTGTACCAGTGGGGGAGGTTGGTTAGAGGAAGACTGTGTACCAGTGGGGGAGGTTGGTTAGAGGAAGACTTGTGTACCACTGAGTGGGGGAAGTTGGTTAGAGGAAGACTGTGTACCAGTGGGGGAGGTTGGTTAGAGGAAGACTGTGTACCAGTGGGGGAGGTTGGTTAGAGTAAGACTGTGTACCAGTGGGGGAGGTCGGTTAGAGGAAGACTGTACCAGTGGGGGAGGTTGGTTAGAGTAAGACTGTGTACCAGTGGGGGAGGTTGGTTAGAGGAAGACTTGTGTACCACTGAGTGGGGGAAGTTGGTTAGAGGAAGACTGTGTACCAGTGGGGGAGGTTGGTTAGAGGAAGACTGTGTACCAGTGGGGGAGGTTGGTTAGAGTAAGACTGTGTACCAGTGGGGGAGGTCGGTTAGAGGAAGACTGTACCAGTGGGGGAGATTGGTTAGAGGAAGACTGTGTACCAGTGGGGGAGGTCGGTTAGAGGAAGACTGTACCAGTGGGGGAGATTGGTTAGAGGAAGACTGTGTACTAGTGGGGGAGGTTCGTTAGAGGAAGGCTGTGTACCAGTGGGGGAGGTCGGTTAGAGGAAGACTGTGTACCAGTGGGGGAGGTCGGTTAGAGGAAGACTGTACCAGTGGGGGAGATTGGTTAGAGGAAGACTGTGTACTAGTGGGGGAGGTTCGTTAGAGGAAGGCTGTGTACCAGTGGGGGAGGTCGGTTAGAGGAAGACTGTGTACCAGTGGGGGAGGTCGGTTAGAGGAAGACTGTACCAGTGGGGGAGATTGGTTAGAGGAAGACGGTGTACCAGTGGGGGAGGTTGGTTAGAAGAAGACTGTGTATCAGTAGGAAAGGTTGGTTAGAGGAAGACTGTGTACCAGTGGGGGAGGTTGGTTAGAAGAAGACTGTGTATCAGTAGGAAAGGTTGGTTAGAGGAAGACTGTGTACCAGTGGGGGAGGTTGGTTAGAGTAAGACTGTGTACCAGTGGGGGAGGTTGGTTAGAGGAAGACTGTGTACCAGTGGGGGAGGTTGGTTAGAGGAAGACTGTGTACCAGTGGGGGAGGTTGGTTAGAGTAAGACTGTGTACCAGTGGGGGAGGTCGGTTAGAGGAAGACTGTACCAGTGGGGGAGATTGGTTAGAGGAAGACTGTGTACCAGTGGGGGAGGTCGGTTAGAGGAAGACTGTACCAGTGGGGGAGATTGGTTAGAGAAAGACTGTGTACTAGTGGGGGAGGTTCGTTAGAGGAAGGCTGTGTACCAGTGGGGGAGGTCGGTTAGAGGAAGACTGTGTACCAGTGGGGGAGGTCGGTTAGAGGAAGACTGTACCAGTGGGGGAGATTGGTTAGAGGAAGACGGTGTACCAGTGGGGGAGGTTGGTTAGAAGAAGACTGTGTATCAGTAGGAAAGGTTGGTTAGAGGAAGACTGTGTACCAGTGGGGGAGGTTGGTTAGAAGAAGACTGTGTATCAGTAGGAAAGGTTGGTTAGAGGAAGACTGTGTACCAGTGGGGGAGGTTGGTTAGAGTAAGACTGTGTACCAGTGGGGGAGGTTGGTTAGAGGAAGACTGTGTACCAGTGGGGGAGGTTGGTTAGAGGAAGACTGTGTACCAGTGGGGGAGGTTGGTTAGAGTAAGACTGTGTACCAGTGGGGGAGGTCGGTTAGAGGAAGACTGTACCAGTGGGGGAGATTGGTTAGAGGAAGACTGTGTACCAGTGGGGGAGGTCGGTTAGAGGAAGACTGTACCAGTGGGGGAGATTGGTTAGAGAAAGACTGTGTACTAGTGGGGGAGGTTCGTTAGAGGAAGGCTGTGTACCAGTGGGGGAGGTTGGTTAGAGGAAGACTGTGTACCACTGAGTGGGGGAGGTTGGTTAGAGGAAGACTGTGTACCAGTGGGGGAGGTCGGTTAGAGGAAGACTGTGTACCAGTGGGGGAGGTCGGTTAGAGGAAGACTGTACCAGTGGGGGAGATTGGTTAGAGGAAGACGGTGTACCAGTGGGGGAGGTTGGTTAGAAGAAGACTGTGTATCAGTAGGAAAGGTTGGTTAGAGGAAGACTGTGTACCAGTGGGGGAGGTCGGTTAGAGGAAGACTGTACCAGTGGGGGAGATTGGTTAGAGGAAGACTGCGTACCAGTAGGACACACCCAGCCATGACATGTACAGTGGTACCTCTCTAATAGGACATAGTTGACTAGTAATGTGTCGTGATCATTACACCAAATGCAATGGTGTTCTAGGCAGAGCAAGGTGTAATATTTCTCCAATTAGAGGGTCTCCACTCTATATACTAACTGAGTCTTCCTCTGTCCATTCACTTTTCTCCCCCCCTCTCTCTCCCAAGATGGTGATGATTCTCCAGTATGAAGTATGTGTCCTCTGTACCTAATGTCAGAGATTATGACTCCTTGGATGACGAGGCAAGACTTGATGCAGGGGCGGAGCTTGTTGAGGCTGTGTTGCTAAGAGACAAAAAGCGAAAGTCATCTTGAAGGTTGGGGCTTTCCAAATAACCCTTTACAAACTCTGGTCATTGTCATCGTAGGGTTAATAAATGGCACACTTTGCATATGCATGTACATAACATATCACATCATGTAAGGTATCATGTACCTAGAGTATGCTGCTGCAGTTTGGGACCCTCACTTGCAGCACGATATACAGCATCTGGAAAGTGTCCAGAAGTTTGCTTTAAGAGTCTAAACACTGGCACCATGATTATCTTGAATTATTGGAACAGGCTCAGCTGACAACCCTTGCAAAACGTAGGCTATACCTCAAACTTTGTCATATATATAAAATAATTAACAACTTGTGCCATTTCCTTCAAATACAATATCCCTGTCAACGAACCGCTCACACAGAAGTCACTCCTTCCAGCTAAATCAACCATTTGCAAGAACTAATTCCTACTATAATTCATTTCTCCCACATGCGATATTTCACTGGAACTCCTTACCAAATCCCGTTGTATGTGCCACTTCTATCAGAGAATTCAAGGGTTTACTTCGTTGTATACTATAACTAACTTCCCAAATGTGTTTTTGTTTTGTATGGGGTATACTATAATTACTAGCTTTTAGCTATATGTGTATCCCTTTTGCATATACAGATGCAGATAAATGTTATAAAAAAAAAAATGTAATGTGTATTGCACTTGTACCCATAAATAGTCATTGCAACATTGTTACAGTACTTCATGGTATGGCTGCACCAATTATGTTCAGATGAATGCACTGAAGTGCAGAACCCTCGGCGTCCACGCATGCGCGAATCTATAACGCGCGTGCGCGAATGCTGGAAAGGCAGCCATGAAGAAGCGCTATAGCTTTGACCGGAGCAGTACCTCTGCTTGTACTCCCTCATGCAGTAACCTCTGGTGCTTTGCTGTACATCGAACTGATTGCTGGTAAGCCAGAGTAGGCTAGATCTAATTAGCATATTGGCTCTTTCGCTTGTGTTTCACGCCATAACTCCTGAACGGAGCGGTTTCAAAGAAAACCCCACAAAATTTTTGATCTCCGTTGCCCGCTGAGTACACGACAGTATTTTCAGGTCGAACAGATGCTCCAGAAGTGAGATGTGACTTAACAGACAGACAGACAGACAGACAGACAGACACACAAACACACACACACACACACGACCAAGTACCGTAACCCTCGCTGCGCATGCGCGCCGAGGGTTAATTATGCTATGCTGCACTGCTCAAGAAATGTGACAATTATGCTCAAGACTAGTATGTCGATTACGCTCAATGATTTTCTGATTATGCTCACGTTATTCACGCGTTCTCACTCAGTTGCCTGTTTCCGCGCGCTAGTTAGAGCTTGCAGAACCGTGACATGACCGCTGATTCAGTAGTTGGACTAGTGTTACAGGTTGTATATACGCTCACTGAGGCCGTTGCTTTCAGTCTCCAACACATGCTTTTCTCTACCAAGCCAGCCCAACGAGATCCGCATGCGCACATCGCAACCACGCCCAAATCGGCGCAGCCCTACTGCAGCCTGTATGTTGTCATTGTTTCTTACGTCAAAAGTTGATACAAAACTGAACATGTATATAACTCAAAGCATGATAGTCTCACGATATTCATGACAGGGTTTCATCTAGAAAAAGGTTGGGGGGGGGGTAAGTCCTCACACCTTCGATCAATACACATGCGTAAGTGGTATTCCAAATAATGTACAATGACAGTGTCATGTATATAAACGACTTGAGAGGCTAGATGACAATGATTAGCAACTCACTAGGGAAGAACAGATGTCACTTTTGATTGTTCTCCCCCCCCTAGATGAAACCCTGAAAAGATGCTAGACACAAAGTCCAAATACAGTGCTCTAGCATTGCAACATTGTATGTATCGTGTTGTCAAGGTTACATGTATGGCATATGCTGGTAGCAGCTTGTTTGTAAAAATTGATACAAAATTAACAAAACTCAGTCAGTGTAACAGCAGTGTACAAATATCAATGGTCTTGATGAACTTCTTGTTCTTATCCAATCCACCAATAACCATCATTTTCTCAGTCTCTGGTAGAACAACACATGTACAGCCATTACGTGGTGTGGGTAGCTGTGCCACTGGCAGCCACTGTTCATTGTGTGGGAGATACATGGACATGGTAAAAGAGGGAGAGTCCCATGCTGCCACTGTGAGGAGATAGCCATGGAATGATGTGATGGCTGGATTGGAGGTGGGTGTGTCTGGCAGTGACTGCCACTTAGTAGGCCTGGGTTCATTAGTAGAGTCACTGGTTTGACTTTGTGACATGGCATCTGATATGAGCATTGGAATGGATACACTGACAGCAGACTTCTCCCATACTACATAAAGAGTGTCTTGTATCACTGTGAGGGAAGGTCGGAATGCATCACTAGGTAATGGTGATGCAGTGTACCACTGTTTGGACTTTGTGTCTAGTAACTCCACACAATTCTTACCGAGTTCCCCTACCACCAGTACCCACCTCTTGTAGCCCACTGCTGCAGACCATTTCCTAACTGTAGGCATTGCAGGGAATGGCTGTGTCCATGTGTTAGTGAGACTATCCAGTACCCACACCTTGTTAGTGGGACTATCTCCTCTATCATTCCCTCCTGTAATAATCACCTGGTCATTGACTACTGCCATACCAAAGAATCTGACTGGAGTTTCTATCTCCCTCCACTGACCCCCTTCAATTGTGTACTCTAATATCTTGAAGTAACTACCTTCAGTCCAAATCCCTCCAATGTACTCCAATATCTTGAAGTAACTACCCTCAGCCCAACCCCCTCCAATATACACTTTCCCCCCTAAAACCACTGCCTGAGCACCCCACACTCCTACTGTCATTTTGATTGTCTTCCATTTCAGAGGGAGGCTATATGTCAACACACCAGGTAGCTCTGACACCTACAACAGTGAAATGTATGTACGTGTGTGTGTGTGTGTGTGTGTGTGTGTGTGTGTGTGTGTGTGTGTGTGTGTGTGTGTGTGTGTGTGTGTGTGTGTGTGTGTGTGTGTGTGTGTGTGTGTGTGTGTGTGTGTAGACAATGATGGCTGTAATAAGGTGGTGTACATACTCTGGTCTTAGCTTGCAGTATCCTGTCTTTCCCCCTCAGTTCAGTGCAGAGGGCAGCAATGTGGGCATCCTTTACAGCCAACATATCTCTACTGGCACTCTCTCTTGCCTGCATGCATGAGGTTTCACTTTCAACACTAGTCATACTTGCCTATAAGAAGTGAAGCTCCTCCTACATTCCTGTGTCTCTTCACTCACTAACCTCTATACTCTCATTTCTCCTCTGAACAGTGTCCAGTTGTGTCTGTAGTGAGCCACATCTCTGCTGGAGTGAGGACAGTCCACGATCCTTCTCTGACAGAGCTGACTCCTGTGCTGAGAGCTGTCTGTCCTTTGCTGCTAACTGGAACTCCTTCTCAACAATCTCCTGGTTCATCGCTGCAATCTCCTGATTCTTAACTTCAGTTACTTGCTGGATTTCCCATTCCTTAGTTGCAATCACAATTTTAATCTCATGTTCCTTTGCAGCTATCTCTTCCATCTTATTGCTCTGAATTATATAAGAGGTGATTACATCACTAAGGAATTTGTTACACCGTCACAAAAATATAAATAGGTGACTATCAAATATATTTACACAAAATCTGCCCTCCATGGCCACTTTTGAGTTTTACATGGCTGCGTTTGGATAAGTAGGCTACACTTTATTCAAGTGCATAAAGCATTTTTCTTACAGCTAGGTGGATTTCATTGGAAGTGTTCTTTTGATTTGAGATAGATTGCTAACATGTTCCCAATAGTACATGTTACCTGCAATGTCTGTACATCCGCTTGTAGACTGAGTATCTGCTCTGTGTTGCCCTCCAGATTGCCTTTCAGAGCAGCACATTTCTTAACCAGAGACCCCACTTGTTGCTCTGCCTCTGACAGAGCTTTTTGCTTAGATGCAATCTCCTGTTCTTTCACAGCCACCAGCTCATCCTTCCCTTGACATACCTCCTCCATACCACTCCTCTCTGTCTGTAATGAGAGTCAGAGAAGGGGGGAGGGGAGGGGAGGGGAGGGGAGGGAGGGAGAGAGGAGATAACTTAGAACAAGTTGATAATCACTTATTCTCACTCTCAGTTTCTCCAACTCATTCTTCATTACAGGAATCTGCTCAATCTCTGCCTCTCTCACTGCCAACTGCTCATCCTTTGCTCTGCACTCTCCTTCAAGCACCACCTTCTCAGACTGAATACACAAAACACGTAATAAAAGTCTACATTCATTATAGTATAGTAGTAATTCTACCTCAGTTTGCTGTAGCTGTGTCTTGAGGTGCCTCATCCTCTCCTCAGAGGCAGTGATCTCTGAGGCCTGGACCTGTAGCTGTGTCTTAAGGTGTCTTATCCTCTCCTCAGAAGCAGTGATCTCTGCGGCATGGAGGTGTAGCTGTGTCTGGAGGTGTCTCATCCACTCCTCAGAGGCAGTGATCTCTGAGGCCTGCAGCTGTAGCTGTGTCCTGAGGTCTCTCACCCTCTCCTCAGAGGCAGTGATCTCTGAGGCCTGGAGCTCAACTTGTGCCTCCTTATCTGTGAGGACCTTCTCCAACTGAAGCCTGGAGAGAGGGAGAGGGAGAGGGAGAGGGAGAGGGGGAGGGGGAGGGGGAGGGGGAGGGGGAGGGGGAGGGGGAGGGGGAGGGAGAGGGAGAGGGAGAGGGATTTCATTGATTTGAACGGACAATAGTGTATTAGGAATGTACCACTGTACCATTGTCTGTACATTGTTGGCGAGCGTAGCGAGCCATCCTAGTGATGTGAATGGGCGATTTTCTCTATAATATATATATGTAACCGGCACTGTACACAATGTACATACCGTAATGCCATACGTGCGTCTACTTTTGCGTGCGCTCGCCAACAATGCTTAGCATTCCACTAGTACTGTGGTATCTTAGACTCTAATTGTGTCATTTACAGTGCATGCGCAATTGTTTTTAGCTTCCGGTTCGTGTATGTATAAATGTGTGTGCATAGTCATTACATTGGTTCTCTCTACGTGCGACTGCTCTCTGTGTTGCGCTACCAATCAGTTGTTGTGTGTTGGACTGCGGTACTCTGCCACGTTGTGTCTGCCTACGCCGGCCCTCAGGTCTAGCACATAACAAATTGGCGACGAGGCCGGGATCTCGACAGCCCGCTCGCGATGACCAGTGTTGTGGGCCACCTCCCGAAGTTCAACGGTAGCGCAGCCGAGTGGGATGTGTTTGCAGAGCAGCTCTCCTACTACTTTGTGGCAAACGGGATAGACGATGCCGATAAGAAGAGGGCCATCCTCCTCAGTGCATGCGGAGCAGCAACTTACAAGCTGCTGAAGACGCTCGTGGCACCTGCCGAGCTCACTACGAAGTCGTTTGCGGAACTCGTCCAACTGGCTAAGGAGCACTACACTCCTAAACCGTCAATTATTATGTGTCGTTTTAAGTTCAACTCGGCGTTCCGTGAGCAAGGAGAGTCGATCAGCGCGTTCGTCACTCGTCTTCGTGATCTCGCGACGTCCTGCGAGTATGGAGAGTCAGCGACAGAACTAATCCGTGACCGACTGGTTTGCGGAGTGAGAGACGACGTCCTTCAACGTACGCTACTCGCTGTCCCCAAGCTCACGTATGACAAGGCGTACGAGCTCGCCTTACTCCACGAGTCAGCCGCCCAGAACTCTCGTCTGCTGAGCACTACTTCGCCTATGCAACCTCTTCCAGTGCATCACTCTAGCTCGTCGGAGAACAAGCAACCAGCTAAGTGCTACCGGTGTGGTGGGTCCCATTCAGCCAGGACCTGCCGTTTTAAAGACTACGAGTGCAACTTCTGCTCGAAGAAGGGGCATATCCAACGCGTTTGTCAGACCCGTCTGCGCCAACTGAACTCTAAATCGCCGCCGGTCGCGCCCAAGAAGGGAACACAACACCGTACACACAAGGTGGAAGAGGAGACGGAGCCACCTGCCACAACTGGAGTAACCGGACCGCCTACCACTCAGGAGACGCCGCCCCAGCAACCGCTCCCTGTGGACTACAATGTGTTTGTAATGGGACCTGATAAGACTGCTGAACCTTATCTAACCACTGTGACAATCAATGGCGCCACTCTAAAAATGGAAATAGACACTGGCTCTGCCGTTACACTAGTTAGTCAGGCCACCTTCTCCAAACTGTGGCCAGATGGGAACTCTCCACGCCTGGAGGGTACTGCTGTGCGTCTCAAGACGTACAGTGGACAAGAACTTGAGGTGGTGGGGAGGGCAGTGGTAAGGGTAAGGTGTGGGGGGCAGGTTGTGGAGGATTTGGGGCTGGTGGTGGTTGGTGGTGGTGGGCCAAGTTTGTTGGGTCGGGATTGGTTGGGTAGGTTGAGGGTGGATTGGAGGGGAGTCCACGAACTTCGCTCGTCGCCCGGCACACTCGAATCATTACTCGCAAAGTACGCCAATCTCTTCGGAAACGAACTTGGTACGATTAAGGGAGTCACAGCCAAGATCCATGTAGGCTCTGGTGCTAAGCCATGCTTCTATCGCCCTCGCTCAGTGCCCTACTCTCTCAGGTCAAGGGTGGACCAAGCGCTGGAGAAGTTGGTCCGTGAGGGGATTCTGGAACCAGTACGGTTCTCAGAGTGGGCAGCTCCAATCGTTCCTGTCGTAAAGAGGGACGGCAGCATCAGAGTTTGCGGTGATTATAAACTGACAGTGAACCAGGCTGCACTAGTGGATACCTATCCCCTACCCCTGGTCCAGGACATTCTGGCATCGCTGGCCAATGGACAGTCTTTCACTAAACTTGACCTGGCCCATGCTTACCAGCAGTTGACCCTCGAGGAGGACTCCCGCAAGTACACTACTATCAACACCCACAAGGGCCTATTCCAGTATACGCGGCTACCATTTGGTGTGGCAGCTGCGCCCGCGATCTTCCAGCGCACGATGGAGTCACTGCTAGGAGATCTGCCTCACGTCTGCATCTACCTCGATGACATTTTGGTGACGGGGGAGTCTGAGGCTGCTCACCTTCAGAACTTAGCTGCTGTACTGGAACGGTTGGAAACTGCAGGTATCAGGCTAAAGCGTGAAAAGTGTGCTTTCATGATCCCGGAGGTCGAATACCTGGGTCATAGCATCTCTGCCGAAGGAGTTCACCCCGTCAAAGAAAAGGTCCGTGCTGTCATGCAGGCCCCTCAACCTCGGAATGTGTCCCAGTTGCGATCGTTTCTCGGGATGGTCAATTACTATGCGAAGTTCCTTCCCAATCTAGCAACATTGCTGCGACCACTGTACGACTTGCTTCAGACAGCCAAGACGTGGGAATGGGGGGAAGCACAGGAGCAGGCTTTTCGAAAGGCCAAGGAACTGTTATCGACTGCACCTCTCCTCACACATTATGACCCCTCAAGACCACTGATGTTGGCGTGTGATGCCTCTCCATATGGAGTGGGGGCTGTACTGTCTCACCGTGTTGACGACACCGAACGTCTAGTTGCCTACGCTTCGCGGACACTCACCCCAGCAGAATGGAACTACTCCCAACTCGACAAAGAAGCACTCAGTATTGTGTTTGGGGTCAAGCACTTCCATCAGTTTCTCTCCGGGCGTTCCTTCACGATACACTCTGACCACAAACCTCTCCAGTACTTACTTGGGGAGACGAGAGGCATCCCTCCCATGGCGTCTGCCCGGGTACAGCGGTGGGCGTTGATGCTGAGTGCCTACAGGTACAACATCTCTTACAAGCCTGGAGTATCCCATGCCAATGCCGACGGCCTCAGTAGACTACCAGTGGCCAACACCATTAGTGAAGTTCCATTGCCCGGGGATGTCCTCCTAGTCTTCCGCACCTTGGAAAGTACACCCGTTACTGCCAGTCAGATCCGCCAATGGACGGACACCGATCCTGTCCTCTCTCGTGTTCGCAGTAACCTCCTTACCGGTTGGGTCAAGTCGGACGACTCAGAATTGCGACCCTATCAGACACGAGCATCAGAGTTGAGCGTCCAGGATGGGTGTGTCCTGTGGGGCAGCAGAGTCATTGTCCCGAAGAAAGGGAGAGAAGCCGTTGTCACACTCCTTCATGAACAGCATCCAGGAATTACCCGCATAAAGAGACTGGCAAGGGGGTACGTCTGGTGGCCTGGGATGGATCAGGAGCTAGAGGTTGCTGTCAGAGAATGTGACCAGTGCCAACAGCACCAGAAATCTCCAGCAAGGGCCCCAATGCACCCGTGGGAGTGGCCAGAACGACCGTGGGCCAGGATACACATAGATTACGCCGGCCCCTTCAGAGGGAAGATGATCCTGGTCATGGTAGACTCCCACTCTAAGTGGATGGAGGCACTGTTGGTCAACTCAGCAACGTCACATGCCACTATTGAGAAACTTAAGTCAGTTTTTGCTACCCATGGCCTACCTGAGGTCCTCGTCTCGGATAATGGAACAGCATTTACCAGCGAGGAGTTCTCGGCATTCATGCGTAGGAATGGCATCCAGCACCTCACCAGTGCCCCGTACCACCCCGCCTCCAACGGGTTAGCCGAGAGGGCCGTCCAGACCCTCAAGGGTGCTCTGAGGAAAGATGTGGGTGAGGTTAGTCTGGATAGTCAGATTCAGGAGTTTCTGTTCAGATACCGAATTACACCACATTCAACTACTGGCATCCCGCCAGCCGAGCTCCTTTTGGGCCGGAGGCCTCGTTCACGCCTCGATCTTCTCCAGCCGGACATCGCAGGGCGTGTCAGACAGAGACAGACAGAGCAGAAAACGAGATATGATCGTCATTGTCGTTCTCGTGACTTTACTGTGGGACAACCAATCTGGGTCAAGAGCCTTCCTGTGGGTGGGTCATGGCTACCTGGGACTATTGTCGGAGCCCAGAGTCGGGAACGTTTTACTGTCTGCCTTCAGGATGGGCGTACAATAGACAGGCACATTGATCACCTCCAACCACGGTGGGCAACACCACAAGACGAGCCTGCCCAGGGACCAGTGATTCCGGCCACTGATTTGTTGGAAGACAGAAACCCACCTACGTTGCCTGACAGCTCGTCTGCGAATCCTGTCGAACAACCTCCACCTCCGCCCCGTCGTTCTGCACGAGATCGTCGGCCTCCCGAGAGGTTCATGTGAGAGACTAGTTACGAACTATGGGGGGAGGAGTTGTGGTATCTTAGACTCTAATTGTGTCATTTACAGTGCATGCGCAATTGTTTTTAGCTTCCGGTTCGTGTATGTATAAATGTGTGTGCATAGTCATTACATTGGTTCTCTCTACGTGCGACTGCTCTCTGTGTTGCGCTACCAATCAGTTGTTGTGTGTTGGACTGCGGTACTCTGCCACGTTGTGTCTGCCTACGCCGGCCCTCAGGTCTAGCACATAACAAGTACATACCTATTCATGTGATGGTAGGGATCTTGCTCTGCAGCCCTCATCACTCCAAGCCTCTCCAGAGCCTGCCTAGCAGTCGGTCGCCTCACTGGTGCATTGATAAAACACTCTTTGATGAAGACAACCAGAGAATGATCCTTTCCAAATTTACTATCTAGTGCTGTAATGTACACCTCTCTTCGCTGGAGTTCAGTGCGACCCTTTGTTTCATGAGTTTTAGGATCAGTAAATGTTGGAGTGCGCAGATATCTAGGGAAGACCTGGATAGCAGCAAAGAGGGAGAGGTGGCCGAATGAGAATATGTCCAGAGGGGGACCATATCGCTGTTTGAAGCCAAGTGCCTCTGGTGGCATGTAGACAAGGGTTCCTGGTATGCCCTGGGTCATGGTCTGGGCCAGTTGACCTGGACGAATGGTGGCTATTCGGGAGTTGCCAAGGTCAGCAATCTTTGCAGTCATGCCTGCATCCAGGAGGACATTGCGGGCAGTCAGGTCCCTGTGGATCAAGGCAGGACTGCGGTTGTGGAGGAACACCAGACCCCTGGCGACGTCTTGGAGGACGGACAGCTTGGTGGGGAGAGGGATGTCGGGTGTGGTCTCCAGAAGCTCGTCCAGGCTTCCCTGCAGTCGCTCCATAACCAGCACGGGGAGCTGGGTGTCGGGTAGGAAGCAGATGCCCAGAAACTGGACAATGTGCGGGTGTCGCAGCTCGGAGAGGAGGCTACACTCGCTGTAGTACTTGTCCACCATGCGCTGGGCGCCCTGGTTGTCGGGGGCGATGAGAGTGTCGTAGATCTTCTTTCCCGCACACACCAGACCGTCCATTTCCAGCTCTTCCACGACTCCGTAGGACCCGCCGCCCAACTGCTTGCCTGTCGTGGTGACGTTGGACAGGAGGAAAGGGCGAAGTCGATCCGCTCCTTGCAGAGCTCGACGGATATGCTCACGAGGAACTTGTTGACGAATCGCCATTTGTTTTTTAATAGCTGAGTGGCTCCTCTGTCCTCACAAATGTGAAGCAGACTGAGCCCTTCTCTGCGCATGCGTGTAATGGCAACTATCAACCTGATGTCTGAGACACTTCAACAGGTCCCACACTGACTGGCAGTTTCTTGGCAGTGGCTTTGGCTTCCTCTTGTCCAATGGAGGGGGCTCCACAGCTGGGTACCTAGCAACCAGAGACTGCATCCTCTTCTTGACCACCTCAGACCTTGAGGGGGAGGTTGGTTAGAGAAGATTGTGTACCAGTGGGGGAGAGTAGTTAGAGGAAGACTGTACCAGCTAGTGGGGGAGGTTGGTTAGAAGAAGACTGTGTACCAGTGGGGTTGGTTAGAAGAAGACTGTGTACCAGTGGGGGAGGTTGGTTAGAGTAAGACTGTGTACCAGTGGGGAGGTTGGTTAGAGGAAGACGGGGGAAGTTGGTTAGAGGAAGACTCTACCAGTGGGGGAGGTTGGTTAGAGGAAGACTGTGTACCAGTGGGGGAGGTTGGTCACTGTGTACCAGTGGGGAAGATTGGTTAGAGGAAGACTGTTTGTTGATAGCTGGTGTTGAAGCATTCCGTTCTGAAGTTAGCTGGTAATGTACTGTCACTGACTTTATAGCTCTTGGCAATCATTTTGACTGCTGCTGCTTTCCAACTAGATGGTACCTTACCCTCCGATAGCACACTATCGAACAGGCTGTGTACCAGTGGGGGAGGTTGGCTAGAGAAAGATGTGTACCAGTGGGACACACAGCCATACAGTACATTGTCAGTGCATGCATGGGTAGCCTCGTACCCAAGCCCGCACGGAATATTAAATTTGACCTGTTTGTTATTAAATTTATTAAATTAAAATTAATAAATTAATATTATTAAATTTGACCTTTTTATTTTGCTTCCTGAAAAAAAATTGACCTTAGACCCCAATATTGAACGTACAGCGCGCAATTCTCGATGCTTCCGCGCATGCGCATTGTGAAGGATTTTACAACGCTTGCTTCGCTTCCCCAAATTACGAGCCCCCACTTAAGAGTAGTTGTCTCCGTCCCTGTGTCTTGTATTATATAGCTTTGTTTATTACATCAAATAGAGAGTAACCCCAGTTACCCAAACCTCAGTCAGTGTGACAGTGTACAAATATCAATGGCCTTGATGTACTTCCAATTCCCATTCTGTCCACCAATAATCATCATTTCCTCAATTTGTGGTAGAACAACACATGTACAGCCATTATGTGGTGTGGGTAGCTGTGCCACTGGCAGCCACTGTTCAGTGTGTGGGAGGTACATGAAGATGGTGGAAGAGGGAGAGTCACATGTTCCCACTGTGAGGAGATAGCCGTGGAATGATGTGATGGCTGGATAAGAGGTAGGTGTGTCTGGCAGTGACTGCCACTCGGTAGGCCTGGGTTCATTGCTATAATTTAGTCAGGTCATTGGCTTGACTTTGGGACATGGCATGTGATATGAGCATTGGAATGGATACACTGACAGCAAACTTCTTCCATACTACGTGTCTTGTATCACTGTGAGGGATGGTTGGGACGTATCACTAGGTAATGGTGATGCAGTCTACTGTTTAGACTTTGTGTCTAGTACCTCCACACATTTCTCACCATGTCCCCCCCACCACCAGTACCCACCTCTTGTAGCCCACTGCTAAGGACAACCACCTAGCTGTAGGCATTGCAGGGAATGGCTGTGTCCATGTGTAAGTGAGACTATCCAGTACCCACACCTGGTTAGTGAGACTACCTCCTCTATCCTTCCCTCCTGTAATAATGATCTGGTCATTGACTACTGCCATACCAAACCCTTCGACTGGAGTTTTTATCTCCTTCCACTGACCCTCTTCAATTGTGTACTCTAATATCTTGTAACTACCCTCAGCCACACCCCCTCCAATGTACACCTTCCCCCCTATCACCACTGCTTGAGCAACCCACACTCCTGATGCCATTTTGATTCCCTTCTTCCATTTCATAAGGAGGCTATATGTCAACACACCAGGCAACTCTGACACCTACAACAGTGAAATGTGTGTGTGTGTGTGTGTGTGTGTGTGTGTGTGTGTGTGTGTGTGTGTGTGTGTGTGTGTGTGTGTGTGTGTGTGTGTGTGTGTGTGTGTGTGTGTGTGTGTGTGTGTGTGTGTGTGTGTGTGTGTGTGTGTGATATGCCTTATCTTTTTGGTTAGCCTGAGGAAGACTGTGTACCAGTGGGGGAGGTTGGTTAGAGGAAGACTGTGTACCAGTGGGGGAGGTTGATTAGAAGAAGACTGTGTACCAGTGGGGGAGGTTGGTTAGAGGAAGACTGTGTACATGTACTAGTGGTGGAGGTTGGTTAGAGGAAGACTGTGTACCAGTGGGGGGGGGGGGGGTTGGTTAGAGGAAGACTGTGTACCAGTGGGGGAGGTTGGTTAGAGGAAGACTGTGTACCAGTGGTGGAGGTTGATTAGAAGAAGACTGTGTACCAGTGGGGGAGGTTGGTTATAGGAAGACTGTGTACCAGTGGTGGAGATTGGTTAGAGGAAGACTGTGTACCAGTGGGGGAGGTTGGTTAGAGGAAGACTGTGTACCAGTGGGGGAGGTTGGTTAGAGGAAGACTGTGTACCAGTGGGGGGGGGGGTTGGTTAGAGGAAGACTGTGTACCAGTGGGGGGGGGGGGGGGGGGGGTTGGTTAGAGGAAGACTGTGTACCAGTGGGGGAGGTTTGTTAGAAGAAGACTGTGTACCAGTGGGGGAGGCTGGTTAGATGAAGACGGTGAAAAACTGGGGGGAGGCCGGTTAGAGGAAGACTGTGTACCAGTGACACACACACACAGCCATGGTATGTACAAGATGGTGAAGATTCTCCAGGTGTGAAACGTGTGTCCTCTGCACCTAATGTCAGAGATTACAAGGATACAATTCAAGGCAATGCAAGACTTGATGCAGAGGTAGAGCTTGTTGAGGCTGTGTTGCTAAGAGACAAAGCAATGCGAAAGTCATAGAACTTGGTTGAGGCTTTCCAAATAACCCTTTACAAACCTGTGCAGCTGGTCATTGTAATCATAGGGTAACTGAATGGCTTAACTTGCTATTGCATGTACATACATAATATAATTTCTCATATCATCACATCACATCATTATGTAATGTGTGTTGTGTATTACACTTGTACCATAGATAGGCCTGGATGGATTATACTGGAATAATTTTGAGAATAATAGGCTGCAAAAAGAATAGAGAATTATTCCTGGATAATAGGCTCCTAACCGCTTTGTGCGCGCATGCTACAGAAGACCTTTCGCCTGAAATTGACCCACTTCGTCATTGGTGGAAGGCACACAAGTCAGCATTACCAAAATGGGCCAATGCTATTAGAAAGGTTTTGCTCCTGCAACCATCGTCTGTGGCCGCAGAGTGTGTGTTTTCTCTCCTTTCTAACTCATTTTCAAGTCATCAAGACTCTTCACTGGAAGACTAGGTTGAACTCTCAGTAATGATTCAGTGTAATAACCGATGAAGTTTTTTTTAAAGAGTATTAGGAGAATAATGGGCGATATGAAAGGAATAATAGGTATTATTATTAGGAATATAAGAATAGAATAATAGGCTGAAAAGAAAGCATAATCCATCAAGGCCTAACCATAGAAACAGTCACTTCATATTGCAACAATTAATGTATGTTGTCATGGTTACATATAGGTACTGTTAGTAGCCTCATTCCCAGCTGCAGGCCATTTCTGTGGGCAGGAAAAATAGCCATGGTACTGTTAGCACACGTGTGTTGTTCCGATAAAAGCCTGAGAATTCATGCATGTTCATATACTTTCTGTTTTTAATTTCCTCATGGAGGGAACGAGGGTAGTACTATAGTAGCTTGTATTATCATGGTTTGTTACATCAATTAAAAGATCACTTAATTGACATCATGATCAGTCAGTGTGACAGCATACAAATATCATTAGTCTCGATGAACTTCTCATTCTTATCCTCTCCACCAATAACCATCATTTTCTCAGTCTCTGGTATAACAACACATGTACAGCCATCACGTGGTTTGGGTAGCTGTGCTACTGATAGCCACTGTTCAGTGTGTGGGAGGTACATGGATATGGTGGAAGAGGGAGAGTCTAGTGCTCCCACTGTGAGGAGATAGCCATGGAATGATGTGATGGCTGGATGGTAGGTTGGTGTGTCTGGCAGTGACTGCCACTCGGTAGGCCTGGGTTCATTAGTAGAGTCACTGGCTTGACTTTGGGACATGGCATCTGATATGAATATTGGAATGGATACACTGACAGCAGACTCCCTCCATACTACATAAAGAGTGTCTTGTATCACTGTGAGGGAGGGTCGAGATGCATCACTAGGTAATGGTGATGCAGTGTACCACTGCTTAGACTTTGTGTCTAGTACCTCCACACATTTCTCATCATCTCCCCCACCACCAGTACCCACCTCTTGTAGCCCACTGCTGAGGACATCCACCTAGCTGTAGGCATTGCAGGGAATGGCTGTGTCCATGTGTTAGTGAGACCATCCAGTACCCACACCTGGTTAGTGAGACTATCTCCTCTATCCTTCCCTCCTGTAATAATCACCTGGTCATTGACTACTGCCATACCAAACCCCCAGACTGGAGTTTCTATCTCCCTCCACTGATCCCCTTCAATTGTGTAGTCTAATATCTTGTAGCCACTCCCCTCAGCCCCACCCCCTCCAATGTACACCTTCCCCCCTACCACCACTGCCTGAGCAGCCAACACTCCTGATGACATT
>OZ019947.1:12343348-12433007 GCA_963970385.1 Theonella swinhoei | reverse complement strand
GCATGGGAGAAACTGTCTTAATTAGTTGGGTGTCCTGATGTTGGGAGTTAGAATATCCACAAACATGGTATTTGGGACAGCAAGCAGTGGAGTAGGAAGATACATGTAAATATTGGGAGGGGAGGGGGGCAAACCTGACCAATTTGTCTATTGACCAGTAACTCTTACTGTCTACTGGATTGCATATGCCAGGCCCCCCTCCTAAAATATTGAAGGGGGCACAGCCCCCCCCCCCCCCCCCCCACCCTTACTCCTATGACAAGTGTCCTATCTATCTAAGTGTCCTCACTTTCCTGATTCGAGGGGTTCCACTGTGACATTATATTTCACTCACGTCAAGATAGTCAGTCAGTGGCTCTGGGGCATCTCTGAGGTTCCTTGGACTGTCTGTGGCATACTTCCACTGCAGGAGAGCCCTGGTGTACTTCAAACTCCACACGTCACGCAAAGAACGATCATCACGTTGCAGAGGGACTCTAGAATGCAATGAGACACGATAAATGATGTAAACATATTTATTTGCAGGTTTTGAAAATCACCAACTGCCTCGGTTTGTGTTGAAAAAATGAATGCAAGCATGCACAGGCTCTGCCATGCATGCTATAAGGGGTGGAAAACACATCGCTTTAGCAGCGTATAAATTGTTTTGAAAGTATTTTACAAGCTTCACATGCAGGCTTTTCTCACCTCACTAGTGACGTGGAAGGCAGAGCGAGGGCCGCCAGGAGTGCTACAACTGCTGCAATCTTCATTCTCACTTTGCTAGAGAAGGGAAAGGTGTGTCTGCTCAGACTGCCGCGTGTGCGTGCGTTTGCGCGCGCATGCGCTTATGAGCTAGCGCACCGGTCATGTGATTTGACTCTAATTGTGCGTACCCTGGCTCAAGTAATGTTGAAATCAAGACACGTTGACCAAAGCCATAGTCTGTAATAGGTGGGACGTGTAGGCATCAAAAGGCGGATGGGTAAGTGAGTCTAGCAAGACTCTAAAGGGGAGAATTACGTGTTCTCCTCCAATTATTACAGGTAGTTTCTTCTCTAGCCTCTTCTCGAGTCTGTGGGGGTCGAAGGAGTTGAGAGTACTGATCTTAGGTCTGGATGGAGCCGGAAAGACTACTATACTGTATAGACTGCAAGTAGGAGAAGTGGTCACTACCATACCTAGTGAGGAGTTGAATTGTGGAAATAGGAATTGTGTACATACTGTCTCTTTAATCTCCGCTCCATCTTCCCTCCCTGCCCACTCCTCCCTCCTCTCTTCCCCTCTCTTCCTTCTCCACTTCTCTCTCTCCCCTTCCTCCCTCTCCCCCTTCTCTCTCTCCCCCTCCTCCCTCTCTCCCCCTACCCTCTTCTTTCCTTCCCTCCCTCTCTCCCCCTTCTCTCTCCCACTCCCCTCTTCCCTCTCTCCCCCTCCTCCCTCCTCCCCACCCCCCCCCCCCCTCTCACCACCCTCTACAGCTATAGGATTCAATGTAGAAACAGTCACATACAAAAATCTCAAGTTTCAAGGTACATTACTAGTGAGGATTATACAGTACCTCTCTTAACCATATATCCACCCCTCCCCTCCCTTCCTTCCTCCCCTTCCTCCTCTCTCTCCCTCCCTCCTCCCTCCCTCTCTCCATCCCTCCCTCCCTCCCTCCCTCCCTCCCTCCCTCCCTCCCTCCCTCCCTCCCTCCCTCCCTCCCTCCCTCCCTCCCTCCCTCCCTCCCTCCCTCCCTCCCTCCCTCCCTCCCTCCCTCCCTCCCTCCCTCCCTCCCTCCCTCCCTCCCTCCCTCCCTCCCTCCCTCCCTCCCTCCCTCCCTCCCTCCCTCCCTCCCTCCCTCCCTCCCTCCCTCCCTCCCTCCCTCCCTCCCTCCCTCCCTCCCTCCCTCCCTCTCCCAGTATGGGATCTCGGAGGTCAAACTAGCATTAGACCCTACTGGAGGTGTTACTATGCCAACACAGATGCCATCATCTACGTAGTGGACAGTGCTGACAGAGACAGACTGGCTATATCCAAGTCTGAACTAGTCTCTATGCTAGAGGTACATCCCAGAAGAAAAATTAGGGAGGGGGATGGAAGGCAAATTGAAACTTCGAAACTAGAGGGGGTGGGGGAAATTCTTTCCCCAGAAAAAAATGAAATACAGTGGAACCTCTCTAATCCCGACACCCTTGGGACAGAAGAAAGTGTCCTGATTAGTGAGGTGTCCTGATTTCAGGGGTTAAATTGTACACAAACTTAGCATTTGTGACAGCAAAAAGTGTCCTGTTTATCAAGGTGTCCTCATTTCAGGGTGTCATGATTAGAGGGGTTCCACTGTATAAATACAATGGGCTTATCTGTACAGAGGTTGAGAGGCTTTGCCTTGCTTTGTGTTGCTTTGTATGTGTGATTTGGCCCAGCCAGCTGAGCTGCCTCAGTAGCTCAGTTGGTAGAGAGAGAGATTCAACCCAGCCAGCTGAGCTACCTCGGTGGCTCAGTTGGTAGAGAGAGAGATTCAACCCAGCCAGCTGAGCTGCCTCAGTAGCTCAGTTGGTAGAGAGAGAGATTCAACCCAGCCAGCTGAGCTGCCTCAGTAGCTCAGTTGGTAGAGAGGGAGATTCAACCCAGCCAGCTGAGCTGCCTCCGTGGCTCAGTTGGTAGAGCATCTGGTAGAACACAGAGAGTTGTGGGTTTGAATCCCACCTGAGGCAGCTCGCTATTGACCATGAGCACCCTTCATTAGGAGCTTCTGGAGTCTGTAGTCTACCACTAGGAATCTAGTGTTGATGTAAATTGAAAACCTACAGTTGTACTCGAGACATTATTAGGGAGAAACTGATTAGTGAGGTGTCCTGATTAGTGAGGTGTCCTGATTAGTGAGGTATCCTGATTAGTGAGGTGTCCTGATTAGTGAGGTATCCTGATTAGTGAGGTGTCCTGATTAGTGAGGTGTCCTGATTATTAATGAGGTGTCCTGATTATTGGTGAGGTGTCCTGATTTCAGGGGTTGAAACTGGTCTTTGGGGCAACAGACGGTGTCCTGTTTATCGAGGTGTCCTCGTTTCAGTGTGTCCTGATTCAACAAGCTACAATTCGTTCCCTCTATGATTTCATGTGTTTCAATTACAGGAGGAGGAGCTGAAGTCATCGCTACTTATGGTCTTTGCTAATAAACAGGTGAACTCTCAATTTTGTGTTTGTGTGCTTTTCTTCGACCCAGGACACCTCACTAATCATGACACCTCACTAATCAGGACACCTCGCTAATCATGACACCTCGCTAATCAGGATACCTCACTAATCAGGACACCTCGCTAATCAGGACACCTCACTAATCAGGACACCTCACTAATCAGGACACCTTGCTAATCATGACACCTCACTAATCAGGACACCTCACTAATCAGGACACACTTCTGTCCCAATGGTGTCCTAATTAGAGAGACTCCACATTACCTGAAGGTCATATATTTTCCCTCAGGATATGGAGGGGGCTATGTCTCCATCTGAGATCTCTAGTGCACTGGGACTGTCAGCATTGAAGCACAGAACGTGGGCCATATTTAAAACATCGGCAATTAAAGGGGAGGGGCTTGAGGACGCCATGGAATGGTATGAGGACAGTACCCTTTGGAATGCATTATGGAATTAGTCTCTCTCTCTCCCCCTCCCCCTCCCCCTCCCTCCCTCCCTCCCTCCCTCTCCCTCTCCTCCTCTCTAGGTTGGTCAATGCTCTCAAAGGCACCTCCTGATCATTTGATTCTAATTAATCCACACCACATTCACTGTTACGCAATATTCACATGGTACAAAATACTAAGTTATTCACAATCTTTCTTTTTTTCTGTAAAAAAGCACAATTAAAACCTTTCCAACCTCATTTTGTACAAAACCAAGTCTACATCACTATATATGTACAAGGGCATGCAGAGGGTAATCTTTATTAACTCCTGTGTAGGCACTGTCTCACACGAATGGTTATGCAGAGAAAAGGAGCATATGGCTATAATTGGAGTTGCAACTCTAGAAGAGTGCATGGGCCCGCATTAATTGGGATGGCAGATATTGCTTACGTAACATGCTGGAGTTAATCATATGTGGTACATACCTATCAGTTGTATAGTTGCAATGTATTATACACATTTTTGATAACTTTACATGTTATTTTTCTTTGAAAAGTGACTTTCCGGTGAGTTGTGTTGTATTGCTGTTGTTGCCTTGCCTTTCTCAGCATCTCTTGAAGCGATTGTTCGTGTATGTACTCTTGCTTTCAGTTTGCGTCTTGGTGGCTTAGTTGCCCCGGTACACTGATTAATGCAGAGTTTGAGTATGACGTGCTTTGCATGTTGTATATGCCTTGCCTGTGTAGCCAAGTCATTGTCTGGGTTTGAACTCAATCCTCAGGATATTAACATCAATCCTACACTCCTCTGCCACAAGAGATCCAGTGGCTCAGTGGTAAGAGTGTCTGACTAGTAATCAGGAGGTCCTGGGTTCGAATCCCAGCTGGATCCTGAGTTTTTTCAGGATCTTTCATAATGACTTGGCATTGATGTTGGTTGATAGTGTCTCCATCATTTAGGCTATTTGATAACTTTACATATATACACCTTCCTATGAAGGTAGTAGAAGTTTCATTAAACAGTACTAGTAACATAGTCACTCAGAGTCTATTCCAACTAGACTAGAGCTGTATTCCCACAGTTGGCGGCAAGCATCGTCGTCGAGGGAACGAGATGACGACCTTTGTACCTTACAGTCATCCCAGTATTTACCTGTGAGAGAATGTGAAATTTGAAATCAAGACACAAAAATAATCAGGACATTTCTTCTGTCCTAGTAGGATCTGGATTAGACACTACCATGGAAATTCACCAAGATGCCCTGATTAAGTGAGGTGTCCTGATTAGTGAGGTGCCCTGATTAAGTGAGGTGTCCTGATTGAGTGAGGTGTCCTGATTAGTGAGGTGTCCTGATTAAGTGAGGTGTTCTGATTGAGTGAGGTGTCCTGATTAAGTGAGGTGTCCTGATTAGTGATTCAAGAGTTGAAAAGTACTGGGCCATAGGTGGTCAGCCACAACAAATGGTCCACCCTGTGTCAGTGTGGCTTGTGTAAGCACTAATAAGGATAGCCCTAGCCTCTAGCCCAAGTCCTGGCCCCCTGGACTAGGGCGACCAGTTGTGGTAGCCATAAGTGGTCCGGGGGACCAGTTGTGGCGGCCATAAGTGGTCCGGGGGACCAGTTGTGGCGGCCATAAGTGGTCCGGGGGACCAGTTGTGGCGGCCATAAGTGGTCCGGGCGACCAGTTGTGGCGGCCATAAGTGGTCCGGGGACCAGTTGTGGCGGCCATAAGTGGTCCGGGGGACCAGTTGTGGCGGCCATAAGTGGTCCGGGGGACCAGTTGTGGCGGCCATAAGTGGTCCGGGGGACCAGTTGTGGCAGCCATAAGTGGTCCGGGGGACCAGTTGTGGCGGCCATAAGTGGTCCAGGGGACCAGTTATAGGTAAGACCACTTTTTGGCGTGATAGTACCCAAACATGGTACTTGAGGTGTCCTGTATATTGAGGTGTCCTCCAATTAGAGCGCTCCACTCCATACAATGACACGGTGCCTTACCTGATATCCCTTCCACTTCTCTAGCAGTGGCACAGTGGAGTATGGTTTGTGTCCCTTGCCATGCTGTCTTGGTGAACAGTAGCATAAATACATGAGCAAGTGGCTGGGGAGGGAAGGTAGAGCACGTTTCACATGACTCTCTGATTAAAAGGAGAGTGGGTCGAGGGAGGGAGGAGAGGGGAGGGGGGAAGAGGGAGGGAGGAGAGGGAAGGGGGAAGAGGGAGGGAGGAGAGGGAGAGAGGGGGGGGAAGAGGGAGGGAGGAGAGGGAGGGAGGAGAGGGAGAAAGAGAAGGGGAAGAGGGAGGAAGGAGAGGGAGAGAGGAAGGGAGGAGAGGGAGAGAGAGAGTGGAAAGAGGGAGGAGGGAGGGAGAGAGGGAAGAAGGAAGGGAAGACAAACCTTCAAAAGTAAAAAGAATCCCGTGAAATAATATCGAGTCAATTCTGTGTGGACGGACCCAGGATGTAATGAACACACTGTCACACCACTACCAGCAACCCTCTTGGCTAGCTCTCGAGAAAACATGACATTTGCTAGTTTACTGCGACCGTAGGCAAGTACACTCCAATAACGTTTGCGCCACATCATGTCCTTGAAGTCAAGATGTCCAATTCTGTGAGCCAATGAAGCAACGTTAACGATTCGACTGGGGGAGGATTCCTTTATCCGATCGAGGAGTAAATTTGTCAGTAGAAAGTGCCCCAAGTGATTCACACCGAAATGGGTTTCAAATCCGTCCTCGGTAAGATCGTAAGGAACAAACATTACTCCAGCGTTGTTTATGAGAATATGTATTTCTTGCTCTTCGGAAAGTATTTTGGTGGCAAAGTCGCGGACAGAGCGACAGGAAGCTAGGTCGAGCTGTCGAAACACTACGTTATCACTGCCACTCTTCTCCTTCACCTCTGCAGCAGCTCTCTCTCCTCTCTCGATACTGCGACATGCTAGAATAATTCGACCTCCTCTCCTGTGGATACGTACAGTGGAACCTCTCTAATCAGAACATCCTTCAGTATTGTGTCCTGATAGTACGGGAGGTACGTCCAAGATTGCCACTGGCTGTCCCAGGATATCTACATATCGTCTATATATCATCTTCTGCATAGTCTTTGTCGCGAGCCCAGCCTCCTCCCCAGCAAAAGGGGGTGGAGCTTCACCATGCATTCAGCTCCACCCCCTTTACTGATGGGGAGGGGCTGTGGCTGCTCCTCAGACAGGGTTAACTAGTTGTCAGATAGGGGACATAGGATATCGTGGGACGGTCCATGTTTATCAAGGTGTCCTTATTTCAGGAGACCTTACACATACGTTACCTCTATACAAGGTATGTAGACACAAACCTTGCCAGGTCTATGGCTGCTACTTTGCCAATGCCAGCATTAGCTCCAGTTATGATGACAGTCTTCCCATCCAATCTAGTGGTGCTCTTACACCTAGGTCCATTGATGAAAAAAACCTGTGAATAAACGAGAGAACTGTGAAACCTCAGCCTTGGGTTGCCCAGCCTTGAGATGCACGTGCAAGTATTTGGAGTGGACTTACCCTTAGCAGCCAATATCCCCCAGCCAAGGCTAGCCCCAATGTTAAGAAGAATGGAGAAACCATCAAGGCCATCACACATGGGTTACGTACCTGACGTCATATAGCCGTACGTCACTTAGTCTCGTCCCCAGACCCTTTTTCTTTAATACGCATGCGCGTACAAATGGGAAGACTTGTACTATAGTACTACTGTACTGTAATGCCGAAATTTGGTAAAATTTACGAACCGTTTTTGCTGAGTCCCGTCTCTTCTGCGCATGAGCAGTGCGCTCGTTATAAAAACACGATATTGTGTATACATTCCTCGATTTTGCTTACATGGAGCAGGCTTTCTTCGCGAAGTACCGCTTGTGCGCGGTCGCCATAATACCTTTTGGCTGCGGCGTCACCTGCTTCTTGAATGGCGAGGGCGACAATTGGCCTGGTGGGACGTCAAACAATATTTGTAGAGAGACGCTGGATACTGCAACATGCGCAAGGCTCCCTAGGGCATGGTGGAAATCAGGATGGATAGCAGTAAGAAAGATTTATCAGTGTGCTAGCAATTGTATATAAACCATGGTCTTCATTTCTATCGTGCAGGCTTTACTGGTGCTGATATCAACTCTCTACCGTGGCATGGAAATGAAGTTGAGAGTTGCTGAAACTAAGATCAAACAACTTACCACATTACTCCAGACGAGAGACGAGATGTTGCAATCTCTGGTAATGGAAATTGACAAATTGAGGGAGGAGACTGAAGAAAATGAAAGGCGACTTGAGTTCCAAAGAAATGAGTTGAAGGAGCAGTATGCAGTGCTTCAGGAGATGTTTGTGGTGCTAAGGGCTAGGGAGGAGGGTATTTTAGGCAAATCTGTGGTTATGGGAGCAAATGAATTCTCAAAAGAATTCTGGATTCTACGTAAACATCGACGTAGCCTGGTGGTTCTTACAAAGCCATACATGGATCAGATCATCGCAGAATCTGTGAAAGCGGGGTTGGTTTCAGAAAATATCAGCCAATGTGGAACCAACTGTCAGTTATCTGGACATGATTGTTCAGATGGGTTTTACAAGGCATTGCAAGTGAAAGTGAATGAGACGCCACATACACTGGAGAGTTTCATCATACTCGTGCAAAAACTGCAACTGTCTAATGGCTGTAAAAAGCTGTGTGGTACAATGTTGGGGGAATTGCAGGCAGCAAATGAGTAGTATCAATGTTTAGTAACTGTTATAGTTATTGCCACTTGCTTTGGGTACTGTTTGTAGATATATATGCACAATTACATGATGTAAACATCGCTCAATTGATTTATTTGCTGAGTAGCTGTTAGTTCATTTGCGCAATGCTACGTTTGCCTATTTGGGCTAGGTGTCTTGTGCATACACTGTTGCTGTTTCTTGTGGGTGGGTTACCGCTAGGGTCATTCCCAGGGAAATCCTCAGGGAAATTCCCAGGGAAGGTCCCCTCCGATTCCCCCTAGCCTGCACATGATGTAATGCGCGCGCGCGAATATAAAAGAGACCCGTTTCACTCGGCACTTAGTGGTTTATGCGTAATACACAAGCGGCCTGATGCCTGGTTACGAGCCAAACGAAGTGATAACTGCTGAGCCTCTGGACGACAGGCTTCGTTGCAAGAAGTGTGAGCTGCTTCTTCGCGATCCAGTACAACACGTTGAAACAGGGCAACGCTACTGTCAAACTTGCGTTGAGTAAGCTTGTGTGATATGCAACTATTACGTTTTGATTCGTGTAGATCTAGGTGTGTCTACTATATGATTTCATATATTGCGTGCAACACCTTTGAAATGGTAAGAAGACAGCGCCTTAGAAAACGCGCTATGTAATCCGTGTATGTGCATGTGTTTGGGCGTGTGTGTGTGTGTGTGTGTGTGTGTGTGTGTGTGTGTGTGTGTGTGTGTGTGTGTGTGTGTGTGTGTGTGTGTGTGTGTGTGTGTGTGTGTGTGTGTGTGTGTGTGTGTGTGTGTGTGTGTGTGTGTGTGTGTGTGTGTGTGTGTGTGTGTGTGTGTGTGTGTGTGTCTCTCTCTCCTACTTGACCCACGCGTTTGAGCAAACTGTAGATACATTTAAGCAATGACTGTGGCCTGAATATTTTCTCTAGTTTTTATAGTTCACCAGCTTGCATTATTCGTTTTTGCAGTGTGTGCATTTTCTTGTCATGCCTCCCTCCCCACTCCACTTTCTTCCTCCTTTCTAAAAATAGTAACACCAGCTTGCATGTTTTTTTGCAGTGTGTGCACTTTCTTATGCATACTGTCATGCCTCCTTCCCCCACTCCACTTTCTTCCTCCTTTCTAAAAATAGTAACACCAGCTTGCATTATTTTAATAGGTTTTTTTGCAGTGTGTGCACTTTCTTATGCATACTGTCATGCCTCCTCCCCCCACTCCACTTTCTCCCTCCTTTCATTTACTCCACCTTCCCTTTCTTCCTCCCTCCCTCCCACTCTCTCTCTCTAGTTTTGCTGACAAGAACTACACCCGTGACAAGGCCATTCAGAGAGAAATAATGACGCTGAAAGTCTGCTGTGGCAATAGAGATCATGGCTGTCGATGGAAGGACCAGCTGAAATCATATAAGGTAGCTATACGTAAAACGAAATATCCAGGTGTCCCATGTTCAGTGGTATAACTAGAAAAATCATAGCGAAGGGGCAAAGGCTATAACTAGTCTCGTTCCCAGGCTATATCTCCTACGTGGCAATGCCCTAACTGCGCTACGCTAAGTTACTGATGTCAAAAAGCGGTGGGGCAACTGCCCTACTTACACCAATGGTAGTTCACCAATGATGTTAACTCCAATTTTCATGCGAACCTTTCTGTTCTAGGATCACATCAAGAACTGTTTCGTTCGGCAGAAGAAAGCACTAGAGCGAGAGAATCTGATATTGCGAGAGGAAAATTCAAAGCTACATGATGAGCTTGCCAGGTTGAAAGAGCACATAGATGTACAAGTTGATGAGATTTCAAGGTTGAGAGAGCAGATTGCACAGCTCAGCACAATAACAATGGTCAGCACTTTTCTCATAAAACTGTAACATCTCTTACTGATATTGAAACCTATTTTCTTAGAACCCTCCTGGTGCTAGTGGAGTTCCTTCATCGAGTTTTTACGAATTCCGCCCAGTGCTGTCAGAGGTATATATAAACCAGGTGATTTTGGTGAATGATACTATAAAGTACTGTTTTCATTCAGGGACAAGAGGACGTGAAAGCTGTGATTCCAGTAACAAAAGAGGTTGTAGTTCACCAGGTACGTACAATGATGTCTAACATTATGTGAAAACTAACACTCTTGCAACACACAGGATTTGGTTGGAGGTAATTCTGGGAGCTCCAGTGATGTTACACACCCTCAGAACGAACCTGCTGATTTCTATAAGGGGTTTGAACAGGCTAAAGAGTCTCTGTCTGCATTAGCTAAAAAAAACAGCAAATTTAGGGATGCTATCAATCAACAGGAAATCGATATACAACGTTTTGACAGATGTGCAAGCAAGTTGAATGGTGCTCTCGCTTCTACACCCTCAGTTGATTTTCCTCTCGCAAAAGTTAACCATAAGGACATTTCACAGGATAACACTCCCTTCTTTTATCGTGTCATAAAATTGACTCCATCAATTTATCACAGATACAGATGGATTATAACTGATCCATATGAAAAAATCCGCCATGCACGCAATCATCCCAACCAACCCTTAACAAGTCCTGAATGGTGTACGCATCCTGGTGGTTATAAGGCGCAAATACTCATATATCTTAATGGTAACGGTCGCTGCTTACGTACCCATGTTTCAGTTTTCATGGCCTTTAGGTCAGGGTACGACGACGCCTTTCTAAAATGGCCTGTACAAGGTACCATGTCGTTCTTCCTGCTCGATCAAGAGCGGAATAATGCCCGTCCGATTGTTCGCTGTCTCCAATCTGATCCTAACAGCTCTTCATTCTCAAGACCACCTCAACCACAGGATCACGGCTCTACAATGAATGTTGCCTCCGGCTGTCCAGACTTCGCACTTATTTCCACCTTATATGATACTAGATATGTCAAAAATGACACTATGTATTGGGAATTTTGTTTTCATCCCTCAACATTTTAATATATTTTTAATATATTCATATATTATTCCATTTATCAGTTTGATGCAGGTACACTGACATGGGACATGCACGTATGGTGACATAGGACATGTGTGTATGGTGACATGGGACGTGTGTAAGGTGACATAGAACGTGCGATCATTCTCAAATAATTGGGTACTTATCAGAAGATTTACAAGCATGATAAGAATTGCAGCTCGTCTTTGGAATGATTAGTTAGTCTGGTACTTCGTGTATAGTCAACAGTTCATATATCATAAGTTACTTCTTTGCTGCTGCCAATTCAAGTGTTACTTCTGCCAGCTTTTCTGAAGGCTGTGGTACTAGCTCCACTCTGAGGACACCTATATAGAATGGGAGAGGGAGAGGAGATAGGGACCAGGGAAGATGAGAGAGACACAAGGCAGAATACACTGACATCACACAGAAAAGACCTGCGCATGCGTAGATCTACTTATACACACTCCCACTTTGCGTAAAATGGCTACGGCAGCAGAGATGATGGAGCTTCTTCCCGCTCGGTTCCTTCCTAGAGCTGTACCTCGTGGTGGAAGCAAACGCGGTGGGTATGACTGTGTGTTCGTGGAGCCGCCACCAAGTGTGCTTCAAATAGAGTGTCCCGTTTGTCTGCTAGTCCTTAAGGAGCCTTGTCTCATCAGTTGCTGTGGACACAAGTTCTGTCGAGAGTGTATTGAGCGAATAGAGAAAGACAAAAAAGGTTGTGCGATCTGTAACGAGCCTAACTTTACGTTCATACGAGAACGCGCGTTGGAACGATCCCTGAAAGACTTGGAGGTGTGGTGCTCCTACAGAAAGGAGGGCTGTGAATGGAAGGGGAAACTTGGGAAGCTAGAAGGACATCTGAATCGAGATCCATCTGCAGAGAATCAGCTGAATGGATGTCAGTTTGTGGCTGTAGAATGCACGTACAAGTGTGGGGCGTGGTTCCAGCGTCTCCACATCACTACCCATGAAACTCGGCAGTGTAAGAAGCGACCTTACTCCTGTGACTACTGTCGAGACTATCACTCTACATTTGAGGACGTGACTGAAGTCCACTATCCTCAGTGTGGCAAGTATCCAGTTGCCTGCCCCAATGACTGTGATGTGTACAAGTTTGAAAGACAGAACCTGGAGAGCCATCTGAAGGAGCAATGTCCACTTGAAGTAGTTGACTGTCCTTTCCATTATGCTGGCTGTGAGACACAACTGCCTCTCAAAGACATGTCTAAGCACTTGACAGAAAAGGATATGCACCTCACATTGCTAGCAACGACTACTAAACAGTTATCCACTGAAAACCAACAACAAATTATGGAAATTGAAGTGCACCAGTTGGTAAGCTGATCTGGGTTCTATTGTCTATCACCATTGTAAATATGGGGGCCTAGCTAGTATTACTGACCTGAGAATCCTTGTGTCGTCCGGGTAGCCCTACTCTCTTGCTGCTTTTCATACCAGCAAACGCTTTGAGCACGTAAGAAGCCTTCGCACCTAATTAAACAGTGTGTATGGTTGAGGTCACAGTCAATGGCATCTCCATACTTTCCTTATGGGACATACAGCTATCGAGATTCAGAGTTAGTGAGACCTATCACTAGACGCAGCAAAACGCCAATGGTACTTTTTATTTTGAAATTGGGGAAAAATAAGAGAGTTATTGCCAAAATTCGAAGGCTCAGGTGAAGTTAAATCAAATGGACAATAGGTGGGGCCTAGGCACAAGACTAGCACTCACGCAACGTATAGGTCACATGACCAGGAGTAATAAAAGTGGGTGTGGCACCAGCTTTGCCCAGTGCCCCCCTCCTACCTATGCCCATAACAATTTCCCAAGGTGCCTAATGTTTTATTGGCAAGCCAACCTAGTCATGACAATGGGCCAATTATTCTACATGTTTATATGTGGTCCGCACTGTAAATGAGTTTGAATTTTACATGTGAACTGACCTTCAAAAATCAGCTGTTGTCACAACTGTGGTTAGTGGTTAATCCATGGCATTGTGGGGGCGAGCGTGAGTGAGAAATAGTCAGTTAGTTATGCAATGTTTTATCTCCATACGGAAACAATACACGAGTAGATAGAGTTTTGTGGTGAGAATTTCAGTATTGCTCAATATGTACCTACTGGCACAGAATGCAGAAGTGCTCTAAGGGTATGGCTTCGTAGGTTCTGTCTTCTGTCTCTCTGGCACATCCCGTTGAATTTCCATGAAAAACTATAAGTCACATGATTTCATGTATGTGCAACAGGAGAACGTAGGTGGTCAGACGGACAGATGGAGAGACTGACACGAGAGCCATTGACATCCATCAATGTAGGGGCTCGCTCACGCTCACCCCAACTATACTGCCTGAAGGTGGTACTTGTAGCCCAGCAGCCGTACAAGTCAAAGTGTCCCACCTGCAGGTATATTCAGTACCACTAACCACAACAGGTGGTATACCTATGTCCACTGGGCGGTGTTCATATCCCCCAGGAACATGTACAATAGTAAGAGTAACTAAATTGCACGTACTGGCATTTGATTGGCCGTTGCTGGGCTATAAATAGGTTAACCCACAGCTTCCTTCAGAAGTACCTGATATTCCCACAGCTGTTTACTATACTACCCTCGGTGGTATAATAAACTCCTTCGGGTATATCCGCTCAAAGCCCATGGGTTAACCTATACTTGCTCTGCTTGCCAAAAAATGCACTGCATTCACCTAGTATACTTCCTATAACTCACAGGCTCAAAAACAGGATTCCATAAACCCCACTGCCCTTCCAGACAGCACAACTCAGTACAAATCGCCCAACACCAAAGAGTTCGATGAGTTACCGCTTTTATCAGATTTAGCTGCAAGAAGTGAGATAGCTATCGATCACCAGAACATCGAGAAGCAACATTTTACGTCTTGTCTTTCTGTTGCTCCAGACAAAACAAGAGAGTATATTCCTACATGCTTCACTCCAGTGGCTACACTATCACAGTGTACTCATGACGGTATACAGTACTATGATGAACACAATGACTTTGGCCTGGAGATCCCAGCAGGAGCCATTTCCGAGGGAGACACCATCACCATTGACATTGGTGTGGCTGTGTATGGCCCATTCCAGTATACTGAAGGTCTCAGACCTGTGTCTCCTGTGTTCTGGGTTTGTGTTCGTGACCACAAAAACTTTAAGTTTTTGAAGGCTGTCAAATTCACTATCCCACACTGCCTCCATCTTGAGAATCATGATGACATTGAGTCTCTAGGTCTGACCTTCCTAAGAGGAGACCATAAAATGAACCCACAACAAATGTATCTGTTCCAACAAGCAGAGGGAGAAGTATTTATTGAACCTCTCTTGAAGTATGGTGTTTTCCAATCCACTCACTTCTGCTCTCTTTGTATCTCAAGCCAGGTCACAAAAGAGTTTATTCAGAAAGCAATGTTCTGTATTTCTGCTCTGTCTCCTCCTTCTATTCCTGTTACAGATTCCGCAACTGCTTACTTCTTCATTACATTCCTACTTAAAACATGCCTCAATGTAGTAGAAAAACAGATTAGCCAAAATTCTTTGATACGTGGGCATAAAAAAGAAGCACAAACATTTAAATTTGGGGAAGTTCAGAGTTTGGAGATTATACTTCCACAATCACTACCTGACAGCTGGCAAGTTGGCGTGATTTTTAGAAAGAAGGTTTGCTATTAACTTTTGTAACCTCTTCATAAAAATGAGGGTAAAATTTTTTTCTACAGATTTCTGTGAGTGACATTGACTTCTTTGGAATGACTATAGAACAACTCAAATTGATGGAAAGTGTAGGAGCATACCCTCCAAGGTTTCGGGTTCCCATCCTATGTAGCTCTCAAACTGCCGGACCTCACCTGGCCAGAATTAAATTCAAAGGAGCTGTAAATGATCTGGTGTTTGATGTATCCCTTATTCCTGCATCATCTACTACTACAAGTAAGTAGAATTACAATCAAGAACTATATACATGGTGAACAATGGTTTTTAATTTTCTTTATTAGCCTCCGTCACACCAGACAGACCACTTGGTAAGTAACTATCCTCTGACATCCTTACAACACTAGAATGCAGATTTCAGGGGTTGAAATAACAGATGACCCACAGGAAATGATAGGTTCCATTGTATGACTGTTTTGTGATGACACCTGACATATAAAGTGCTAATAGTGTTTGCCGCAATCAGGCATTAGTGAACTCTTTGATGTCACATCGGAACTTGAAGATGTGGCTATAAACTGGAGAGATATTGGGCTGGCTCTGAGACTACATGATCCTGATCTGGGTGCTATTGATACCGGCGGCAAATCAGTTTATCACTGTCTCAGGGATATGTTAAGAATGTGGCTGAATCAGAGTTACGATGTCATCAAGTATGGGGAGCCATCGTGGCAGATGTTAGAGAAGGCTGTCAGAGCAAGAGCAGGAGGAAACAAACCTGCTATAGCTGATCAGATTCACAGAAAATACGTTTTAGGGCAATAGTTTATTTATGTTTAAACTGATTGTGTAATGTATATAAAAGCATAACTGTGTATATCAGGAAAGGTGCATGTGGCACGTAGCACAGCGGTAGCTATGCGCATGACTTATATATATATGTATACAGTATATGCCTCGTGTCACATACACTGACCATTGCAAGGTGAGCAGGGGGCAGAGTGTATATAGCACATTCTGTTTATTCTCACATTTTGCTGTAAAGGTGATTATTATGTATTCACACACGCACACACACACACACACACTTAGATCATGCAGGATGTGTGGTTTGACCTTCCTCTCTATATCACTCTTCTAGAACATGCATATGCATTCTAAGAATTTGAGACAGAAACACATGTACATGCATGGAGCAGGCAACAATTCTCACAAAGGAAGACATGACTTATATAGCAGTCCTTGGAAAGTCATCTAAAGTTTACTATGCAAAATGTACATAAAAAAGACAGCACGATAGAAAAACCTAGATTATATATAACTTGTCTATATACATGGCAGTTAGTCTCATATGGCACATGTGTTCCTGTGTTGTGTATGTATTAGTCAACAGTTCCTATATCTGTCACTTCTTTCCTGCCCATTCAAGTGTTACTGTTCTTCCACCGGCTTTCTGAAGGCTGTGGTACTAGCTCCACTCTGACAAATGAGGACGCCTAGAATGAGAGGGGGGGGGGGGGAAGGGAGGGGGATAGAGGGAGTGAGTGAAGGGGAGAGAATGAGGGAGAGGGAGAGGGAGAGGGGGAGAAGGAGTGAGGGGGACAAAAAGGAGGAATCCAGTCACTATTTATACACATGCAACAGAGGAATGTAAAAATACTTAGGTAGATATTTTAGGCTGACATGTACAGGTGACCTATAGGTGACTCCAATGTATTATGGATGAAGATAGTAGATTAATTGTGTTGGGTATGTTAATACACATGTACAGAGGCAGATGAAAATGATGCCTCTCCCTCACTTTCTCCCCTTCACTCTCTCCCTGTTTTGTGTACAAAAGACATAAAAATGAACAAATATGTTTCAGGGTGAAAGCTGATTTGACACTGTTTCCTGTCAAAGTGACGTAGCAGATTGTCTATTCCTGGCCAGGAATCTTTCCCTCTCCCTCTCCCCCTCACCTTTCCTCTCCCATTCTCGGAGAGGGAGAGGGGGAGAAGGAGAGAGGGGGAGAGAATGGGAGAGGAAGGGGGAGAGCTTTCACCCTAAAACATAATTGTTCATTTTTTATGTCTTTTGTACACATGTAATAGACAAAACATAACCTCAAGAAGATGTGTACACATACTACAATAGTGCAAAATATGCAACTATATACACACAACAGTACATATGTACAACAAGTAAATAAAAAATTTAGGAAATTTGAAAGGAAATATAGGAATTGTATAAAAAGGAACGAAGACAAGATTGGGACACAGACATGTTATGAAATATCAACGTAACATTATGGGTACATCGGGTATTGAGCTCTATTATCACATCAATTTCCACATTTAGTGGAACTTTTGTTAGTGAGATACAGTAATGCTTGCCTGAGGCTATTTGTTGTTGTATTACAAGATTTACATTGTTTACAGAGATCTTATCACAATGTTGATCATTGGTGTATTACACTTTATCATCATACCAATTTCCACATTTAATGGAGCTTTTGTTAGTGAGATACAGTAATCTTTGCATGAGGCTATTTGTTGTTATATTACAAGATTTACAGATTTTATCACAACGTTGATCATTGAGGTATTAAACTATACTATCATACAAAATTTCACATTTAGCAGGGCTTTCATTAGTCAGATTAAGGATTGTGTGGCCTCCATTAATAATACATGGCCTGAGGGTATTTTTATTTATTTTACAAGAAGTACATTGTTTACAACATTTTTAACATGACTATGCACTACCCCCAATGAAACTACATAACTGTACCAAGTTTCATGTTTAGATGTGTTACTGTTAGTGAGTTACGCTTCTTCAAGCGGAAGAAGAAGAAGAAGAAGAAGACGTAAAAGACTCTTTAGCCTACCGCCCCAGTTCTCAAGGCTGGGCACTCAGGGTCCTGTCTCCTTTAATTTGTGTGGTCTGTGTGGTTGCATGTCTCTGTGTATGTGTGTTTTTGTGTGGTGTATATGTCTACATGTACATGTACTCAGTGAGTTTGGTTGGGTGTCTTTCTTTTCTTTCTTATTTATCTGTTAATAGCTAGGGTGCTATATACATGTTTTTCCATGGAGAATTTACAAAATAGACATTTGTTAATTTAACACCTTTCTCATGGATCAAATTATACCATTTTATAATCACAGTTAGTTTCTGGGTATAGTTACACATTCATGTTAACAGAAGTCCAGTAAGCAGCAAACTGAAAGTGAAAGTAATGAAAAACCTTATATATGGTTTTCAATGGGGATAGACCATAGCAATCCCTACATACACAATACTACTGTACTGTGTGATATGGGAGATTTTCAAATGGAGGGGTGTGGCCAAGGTGGTTGCCAGTAGCGACGACAGGTGACGCGGACGTGAACGGAGAGATTGTTAACGAGCATTAATTACATCGGTCACGTGCTTTATTCGCTATTACATCACTGATCTGAACGCTCATTGGACAGATGCATTTTCAAGGAATTTACAGGTGGGTCCGGCGCCCCTGGCCCTAAAAGCTGAAGCTTTGCGTTTACGTTTAGACTGCGGAAAATGGGTTTATCGGTGGCACAGTAAGTTAGTATTCTTGCTCTCCTGTACTTAGGCCATCTGTATCCCTTTAGGTTGGATTTGGAGCAGGCTTTCTCGGCGGAGTATATGGAGTGGCTGAATTCTACTGAAGTCACGACCTCAGACTACTGGGGCACAAGTAGTGAAGAAGGTAACACTTGGCCTGGCGTGACGACAGAAAATGGTGATGTTTTTAGCGACGCGTTAGATACTATCAAAAGAGCGTCGTTTGAAAGCTTGCCCTATTGCAGTAGACCATGCTGGAAATCAGGATGGGTAGTGGTAAGAAAGGCACTGCATAGCAATGAAGTGTAAACCATGCCTTTGTCTATTTCAGAATCTAGTATTACCAATTTTGATCTTAATGTCAACTCTTTATCAAAGTATGGAAATGAAGTTGAAATCAGCCGAGACGAAGATCAAAGAACTTACAACCTTACTCCAGATGAGAAATGAGAAGCTACGATCACTAGTACTGACGATTGACAAATTGAAAGGAGTTACGGAAGAGAATGAAAGGCGCCTCCAATTGCAAAGAAATGAGCTCACGGAGCAGTATGCAGTGCTGCAAGAGATGTTTGTTATGCTAAAGGAATTGGGTATTTCGAATGTCAGTGGCGCATATTTACCTGCAAAAGGAATGTCACGAGAATTCTGGATTCTGCGAAAATATCGACCAAGCCTGGTGGTTGTAACAAAGCCATACATCCATCAGATCATCAGAGAATGTGTGGAAGCTGGGTTGGTTTCAGAGAAGTTCAGCCAATGTGCATGTGCAACTGGCTGTCCCTCCTCTGGACATGAATGTACGGATCAGTTTTACAAGGCCTTGCAATTAAAAGTAAGCGACACACCGCATGCACTGGAGTGTTTCTTGCTACTTATACAACAAAAGATGCAAGTGTCTAAAGGCTGTCAACAGCTATGCAATACTATGTTGGAGGAGATACGGCAAGCACCAAAATATTAGAGTTTCAAGTTGAGTTCCACAACCACTGTAATAGTTACCACTGTAAATAGTTGAGTTTTGTAATACATACCATGATTACCTTTAAAAATGTATGTTAGCTGATTGCGCTGTGCTGTGTTAGCTGTTTACAGGTCATGCCTGGGGGATTTCTTGGGGCAATTCCCTGGGTAAGTCCCCGGGGGGAAATCGCTCTCATTTCTCATTACACGTCACGTATAAATAACCACGTAGGCTGACTCTGCACACTTACTGGTTTGTCAACAATGCCGGGTTACGAGGTGATAATTGCTGAGCAGCGAGAAGATCAAACGGAGAGGCTTCATTGCAAGGATTGTAAGCTGCTTCTTCGCGATCCAGTACAACATTTGGAGACTGGACTGCGCTTTTGTCGAACCTGCGTAGAGTAAGCTTACGTTATTCGTGTGTACTACGTAGCTGTTGCCTTTTTAATAGTTTTAGCTGAACTTTCATTGGGTTTGTAAGCTTACGATGTCATATTTGTATGATCACACTTGAGACTGTATGCGGCACCTTACAAAAATTGCGCAACGTAGATCTATATAGCTAGGTCTGACTATAATGTGTGGCCGGGGCCTACTTGACTATGCGCTAATATAGCATGGGCGGTATGACCATGTGAACGTAGGTCTATAGAGGTAGCGGATAGGTAGCTACATATACATACTTAGTAGTGCCAGCTTGCAATTTTTTTTGCAGTGCTTGCACTCCTTTCATTTCCCTTATCTACACCCCCTCCCTCCCAACCTGCCTCCCTCCTAACCTGCCTCCCTCCCAACCTGCCTGCCTCCCTCCCTCTCTCTAGTTGTACTGATGAGAACTATGTCAGTGACAAAGCCATCCAGAGAGAACTGATGACAGTGGTTGTCTACTGCAGCAATAGAGATCATGGTTGTCCATGGAAGGACCAGCTGAAAGGATATGAGGTAGACATAAAGCAAAGTGTCTGATTTCTGCATTTGGTGGACAACTTTAAAAGTGGGGGCGCTGGCGAACTTTTAAAATTCATGTTTGCCAAGCATTGCACTCACATGCATGTTTGCCGTCGCTTAGGCTATATATAGCTGCAGTTGTTTATCGCTTCCAGATTGTCTAGAAGTCTGCTACACTGGTTTAGAGTTGATGAATCAGCCTCAAAACATGGACATTGTTGCCAATGACTTTGCTTTTCAAAATAGTAGTATGATGAACAAATTCTAAGTATTGTGCATTTGTACAGATTTTCTGATGATTACTACCTAATTTATTGTATGTGTTACATGATATGTAGGAACATTCAAAGATCTGTCGGTTACAACTTCAAATTTGGCTTTTAAAGCAGGAGATTCTGTCTCGGACAGAGGAGAGCAATAAGCAGCTACGTGCTCTGATAGAGGAGAATAAGCAGCTACGTGATGAGCTGGAGAGCTGGAAACAGCTCACCATAACAACAGTTAGCCATGCACAAGATTATATATACATGTATTGTATTTCTGCTTTGCCTAGGGCGTTCCTGTTGCCAGCAGCCCTTCTTCATCAAGTCTGTACCCTTTTCCCCCTGTTCTGTCATCAGAGGTAAAACCTTTTGAGACCACTAACTGGTGTTTGGATAATAACTAGTTAAGATGCAGAGTATCGTGGGGCGAGCAAGACCAGGCGTGACCTGACCTTTGTTGTGCATGCGCATTGAGGGAGGACATACGATATACAATACACACATATATATACAGACAACACCATCCCTAAGTGGGGCGCTTCACTCGCCCCAATTATGCAGTTTTCTTTGAGAGCACTAACTGGTGTTTGGATAATGATTATGCTGTTTTCTTTTCCTCCAACAAGTGGTAGTAAACTTCCTATTTCCATTTAGGGAAAAGACGATCTTGTGAAACCTGTTATTCCGTTAGCAGAAGAAGCTGTCTATGAGATACAGGTAAGTACAACAATTTCCCAATGTGCCTAACCGTTACATAACTATTTCCTTTCTTCCTGAAACTCACAGGCTCAAAACGCTACAGGTGATTCCAAAAATCCCACTGCCCTTCCACACTCCATGGATCAGTACGAATCGACTAACATCGATGAGTTACTGGAACGTACTGAAAAGCTTGCATTAGACTTAGTAGCAAGAAACAGTCAGTGTGAGGAAGCTATCGATCACCAGAACATCAAGATGCAGCACTTTACGAGAGCTACAGACACAATGAAGAGCAAGCTTGCCTCTGAACTTTCAACTGGTCCTCACCTTAAAATAAAACCAATGGATAGCCCATTGGAAAATTCTTTCTTTTATCCTGTCGTTGATATGGAATTTCCTTCACAATTTCGCAGACATCGATGGAAAATACCCAATGTATCTTCAGAAATTTGGCACGCATGCCAACATCCAAACAATGCATTAATAAGCCCCCCATGGTACACACATTCTGGTGGCTATAAGATGAAAACATACGTCTTTCTTCAGGGAAATGGCCGCTGTCGAGATACGGACGTTTCCGTTTTCATGGAATTTGTACGTGGGCCCGACGATTCTCCTATTCAAGGGCCTATACAAGGAAATATGCATTTTTTCTTACTTGACCAAGAGAAGAGAACCCATCCGATTGTTCAAAGACGGCGATTTATTATGAAACAAGCCCAAGCTTCCGACTTAATAATTCTCTCAGGCTGTCCGGACTTTACACCCATTGCCACCTTATCTAACACAAAATATGTAAAAAATGACATAATGCTTATGGAATTTGAGTTTTGTCCGAACAGATAACCACATATTTTTATCCATTAATTTTATTATTTAAAGTTTCATGATCCATCGCATGCACGTGCATGGAACAGGCAACGATTTTGCAAAGGAGGGCTTGGCCTGGATTATGTAGCAGTCGTTGGAATGTCATCAAAAGCTTACAACAATTAGCATTTTAAAAAAGACAGCGTGGTCTAGATTCTATACAGCTTGTCTATATGCATAGGTCATGTGTTCCTGTGTTGTGTATGTGTTAGTCAACAGTTGCTCTATCCATGTCACTTCTTTCCTGCCCACTCAAGTGTTACTGTTCTTCCACCAGCTTTTCTGAAGGCTGTGGTACTAGCTCCACTTTGACAAGTGAGGTCACCTAGAATGGGAGAGAGGGGGGAGGGAGGGATAGAGGGAGTGAGTGAAGGGGAGAGAGTGGGAGGGGGAGGGAGAGAGAGGGGGGAAGAGGGAGAGGGAGAGGGAGAGGGAGAGGGGGGGGGAGAAGGAGAGAGGACCGAGAGAGGGAGAGAGAAAACAGGAGAGGAAGGGGAGAGGAAGGGGGAGGGGGAAAGAAAGAAGGTAAAAGATTTTTACTCATGAAAACACACACACCATACCATCTTTGCCTCCTGGCCTGGAATAGGCAATCTTCTCTGTCACTTTGACAGGAAATGTCTTCTTGTACTTGCGATTGTACGTCAACCATATTGCAGCTGCTAGCTCGGCCGCTGGTCGCCCATTCTCAATGTAAAACACACAATCACCAATACTGGGCTGTGTGTGACATAAACAGCATCTCATCATCTAACTAATACGTGATGATGTTAACATTACAGTTGGGGGGGGGGGGGGCACCATGATGTAGTGTTCACAAAGACATCGCTACTGCTGTTAGCGGCCTGTCACTGAGCAACGTAACGAATGAGGTGTTTAATAAAAAGGCGTGGCAGCCTTTGCAGTTGCGGGGGCACGTGTCCCTGGTGCCCCCGCGGTTCCCATGCCTATGATGTATATACCAGCCAGTTACTGTAAAGTGATAAGTTCGAGTCACAGTTTCCAAGTCGTACAAGCCCCACCCTTTCACCTCATGCACGAGCAATGCCCCTAGCCATACCTGAACACACAACACTTGCTCATTTTGCCCCTCCCAAAACAGATTAAGAAATCATACATTCAAGATTAGTTGGTATGTACAGGCATACACACATAGCTACATTGACTATGAATACAGTGGACCCTCTCTAATCCAGACACCCTTGGGACAGAAGGAAGTGTCCTGATTAGTGAGGTGTCCTGATTTCAGGGGTTAAATTGTACACAAACATGGTATTTGGGACACCTAGAAGTGTCCTGTTTATTGAGGTGTCCTCATTTCAGGGTGTCCTGATTAGAGGGGTTCCACTGTAGGGCCTTTTGTGAAGAAATCCGTTAATTGTTATATACACCAATAGTGCTAATCCAGTTCATGTACAGTGGTATACAAGTTACTTACAGCACAGTGTATGACAATGGCCTGGTCTGCTCCGTGGGAGAGGGAGATCCCCAGAATATCACCAATATCAATCGGAGCTTTCTTCTTCATTGAGTAGTCCTCGTACAGACGATAGAGGTGGAGGTCACAGAGTACATAGACCCTGAAAAAATGAGAGAGTCATGTGTACTCACTATTCTCCATTCTTTCCTTATGGGACATACAGCTATCTTTGGAGTGGTAGGGATTCAGATTTATTGAGACCTATCACTAGACGCGGCAAAACGCGAGGAATCCAATGGTACTTTTTATTTTGAAATTGGGTGAAAAATAAGAGAGTTATTGCCAAAATTCGAGGGCTCAGGTGAAGTCAAATAGACAATAACACAGATCTAGAGGACAGTGTACTTATGTTTCAGACTCCCTGGAACACTCCAATGCTACCAAAGTGGAAGAAAGCGCATCGGGCTTTCTTGATGTTCTCCCTAATGACCTCAATGCTGAGAGGTCACCTTTCCACCAGTACCCCAGACATTTCCCAACCATGTATAGTAGCCCTATCTAATGAGGACACCCTTGGGACAGAAGAATGTGTCCTGATTAGTGAGGTGTCCTGATTTCAGGAGGTGAAAAGTGCAGAAAAGTGGTATTTGGGACAGCAAAAGTGACCCGTTAGTTAATTCCTGAAATCAGGACACATCACATATCAGGACACCTCACAAATCAGGACACATCACATATCAGGACATCTCATAAAATCAGGATACCTCACAAAATCAGGACACTTCACTAATCAGGACACTTCATTCTGTAGTTCTCATGTACCTGGTGGAGGATTTGAGGGAGCGGCTCAGCTTGTTCACACGGGCAGAGTAGAGTCGACTGTGATCCTTGTTCAGGTTCTGAACAGCTGTCATCTGTTGAGAAAAGTCACCATCAAAATAACTATCATACTGAACCCCACTAATCAGGACACCCTGAAATGAGGCGCCACCTTGATAATGGTACACCTTAATACCACATCTATAAGGACACTCTTCAGGACACCTAACAGATCAGGACACCACACTAATCAGGACACTTCTTCTACTGCCCCTCAAGTGTCCTTAGGAAGCTCCAAACCGGGACACTTCCTTCTAGATATACTTCTTGAATGTCTATCTACACTAAATATGTAATTCACTTACACAGCGAACAAAGTTGTCAGCCTTGGAGTTGCGTTTGGGGTCAGAGAGTTCGTCACCAAGCCAACGATCCTTAAAATGATGACATCATCAGTACATGTAATTACAGTCAGAAGACTGGTAAAAATGTTCATATCATATATATCTCCACATACCTGGAATCCCCAGTGCTTTTTCTTTCCCCCGAGCAGAGTTTGGGCCACAGTCTTAAGACGTACCTCGTACTGTATGGAGTAGTGGGGATTATAACATGTGTGTATGTTGTGTGCTACAGGAGGACAAGTGGAGGAGATACATGAGGGAGAGGGAAGTGTTCCGATTAGGGATTAGAGAGGTGTCCTGATTAGGTAGTGGGGAATATAACATGTGTATACGTTGTGTGTTACAGGAGGACAAGTGGAGGAGATACATGAAGTGTTCCGATTAGGGATTAGAGAGGTGTCCTGATTAGGGAGGTGTCCTGATTAGGGAGGTGTCCTGATTAGAGAGGTGTCCTGATTAGGGAGGTGTCCTGATTAGAGAGGTGTCCTGATTAGGGAGGTGTCCTGATTAGGGAGGTGTCCTGATTAGGAAAGTAGTCAATACAGGTATCAGTAACTTATCACTGACCAATCAGATTGGAGGGGCATGCACTAAATACACATACACATGATCAGATATTTTATTTGCCACTTCTAGTCCATCCCCTACCCAGTGTTTATAGGGTTACATACCTGTTCAGCTGGAGTGAGTTGGAGGATCTTCATCTTCGCCCACCAGTTGTGTTTGACCTTCTCCAGCAGCCTGTGGCCTCGCTGGGAGTATGAGAGTAACAGAGAGTGACTTAGGGAATTAGTATGCATACCCATACATACATATATTATCCATTAACCTATTGTATGCAGTGTGGAGCTTCTGAAATTAGAAATAGAGATACCTAAAATGGCATTTTGACTTTTAACCCCTTAAATCAGGACACATTGCTAATCAGGACACCACACTAATCAGGACACCTCACTAATCAGGACACCTCACCAATCAGGACACCTCACTAATCAGGACACCTCACCAATCAGGACACCTCACTAATCAGGAGACTATTTCTTTGATATACATACATACCTTAAGAGCAGTCCTGTTGGGAGGAGGGAGGGCCTTGTTCTTACCCCATTCCGGCATGTCTCTCACATTCTTGAACTCCTCAATCACACTCTCTATCCACTTCCGTCCACAAAACCGCCTAAACAAGACATTAATGAACATAGAGTGGAACCCCTCTAATTAGGACCCTTAATTAATGTATGTACAGGGGAACCCCTCTAATTAGGACCCTTAATTAATGTATGTACAGGAACCCCTCTAATTAGGACCCTTTAATTAGTGTATGTACAGGGGAACCCCTCTAATTAGGACCCTTTAATTAATGTATGGACAGGGGAACCCCTCTAATTAGGACCCTTTAATTAATGTATGTGTAGAGGGGAACCCCTTTAATTAGGACCCTTTACTTACTGACACCTCAATAAACAGGACACATTTTGTTGTCCTAAATACATTAGAAATCAGGACACTTTACTAATCAGGACACCTCACTAATCAGGACACCTCACTAATCAGGACACACTCCTTTGTCCTATATATAGTTATCCACTACTAGATCTGTAGTGACCTGAATGATATCATTACTCGGAGGAGGCCTCTCATTCTCTTGGCCAGTAAGCGACCCATGAATCCCTTCCACCAGCGAGTCACAGTCAGAGTCTGAGGGAGGGGGGAGAGAGAGAAAGAGAGAGGGGGGAAGGGAGAGGGAGGGAGGGAGGGAGGGAGGGAGGGAGGGAGGGAGGGAGGGAGGGAGGGAGGGAGGGAGGGAGGGAGGGAGAAAGAGAGAGAGAGAGAGGGAGAGAGAGTCAGAGAGACTACCGAGTGTGTGTACTATTAATCTCACCAGTTCTGGCATCTTCTTCTCCCTCTCTCCCTCCAGGTAATACACCGTTCGAGGTGTCTTGATGAAGATTTTAGTCTTGCCGAAGCTGACCAAGTTATTAAGGTGGTAGTGAGCAATCATCTTCTTGGTGGCCTCTTCATCTGACCACGTGTAGACTGGCCAAGTCTTCTCCCAAATCATCTTATAACTGTTTCAATGGACATTATATATACGTAGTCACAACATAGATGGTTTAATTGGAAACATACATTACTAGGTTGGGTTCCTTTCTTTTTTCGCTCCTGCTATCTGCTAGTGTGCTATATACATGCTTTTTAAACACGTACACGCATTCTATGTGTGCTTCTGTACTCGCTAAGACCCTCAAAGTACACAGCTACAATTTAGTATGACTTACATATAAAGTCATACAGATTTATTGCTACGTTCATTCAATTTTATGTGGGGATAGTTAATGAGCTTATTGTAGCATCAGCAAAGCAAACTTTCATTGAAACAGTGAATTAAATCCAGACGTTTCGATCTGTGGGTCTTTTCAATGGAAAATCTGTGATCTGTGATTTCCATTGAAAAATCTCTATGGATAGAAACGTGTGGATTCAATTCATTGTTTGCTGATGCTATGATAAGCTCATTAACTAACCCCACAACAAGACTGTATATATACAGCATTTGATTGTGTTAAGGCTATAATGATGTACACATAATTTGTAGGGTTGACTATACAGTGAAGTATGTGTTATTTCGTTCTTACTGAATCATAAAGAGACAAGTGTTTCAATGGAAATTATATGCTAGCCACACCATAGAGTTCATTAAGGCACATACAGTGTGTTAGGCAATACATAGTGCTGACTACACTATGAAGTACGTCATATTTCACGTGTTAGTTTGTTCTTACCGCCTCATGAAGCGGCCGTAGTCCATCCTGAAGGGGTAGCCAGCCCGGCGAACCTTCATGTTCTCTACCAGGCCAAGGTAACGTACCTACACACATGCACACACACACACACACACACACACACACACACACAGTGTGACTCCTAACAAAGAGAGAGAAATATTATACTGTACCTGATTGAGGCAAAGTTCATCGTCAAATTCTCGTGGAGCTTTATTCCAATTAGGCATTATGCATCTGACGTAGTGAGGCTCCTGAACAGTAGGAAATATGGTATATTGTCATCTAGAGATTATTTAAACTCTGTTGACGGTACCTGTTTCTCAACGATATCTACCAAGTTTGTCATTTCGTTCTTGAAGTGAGTGCCTGCTGTGATTGGCCGCTTAGTGATGTCAGTGATGGGGTTGGCTCCCTAGAGAGGGAGGGAGGAAGGGAGAGGGGGAGGGAGGGAGGGAGGGAGGAGAGAGGGAGAGAGGGAGAGAGGGAGAGAGGGAGGGAAGGAGGGAGGGAGAGAGGGAGAGAGTGAAGGAGGGAGGTAGGGAGGGAGGGAGGAGAGAGGGAGAGAGGGAGAGAGGGAGGGAAGGAGGGAGGGAGAGAGGGAGAGAGGGAAGGAGGGAGGGAGGGAGGGAGGGAGGGAGGGAGGAGAGAGGGAGAGAGGGAGAGAGGGAGAGAGGGAGAGAGGGAGGGAGGGAGGGAGGGAGGGAGGGAAGAGGAGGGAGAGAAATAAGGGAAGGGAGGGAAGGAGAGGAAAGTTAGAGGGCATATGTAGCGTGTGTTGGCACTATGATACCTCAGGAAACATCTCCTTCAATATGTCCATTTCAGAATTGTAGAGCATACGTTTCAGATCCTGAAACTGAGTGTCCTGTGGAATGGAATGGAAACAAAGGACTCATTGATCTTTGCCCTGCTATATGAGAGGTTATCTACTAACTCTGTTCTTGTCCATAAATCCTTCAATGTTGTAGGTCACGGTCCCAGCATAGTGCTTGATCTGAGGAGTGGATGGTACATACTGTAAAAGTCTCTCCCTCTTCCTCTTCCTTCCCACCATGTTCCCTTTTCTTTCCCTCCCTCACTCCCTCTCTCCCTCTCTCCCTCTCCCTTCTCTCCTTCCCTCCCTCTCCCTCTCCTGTTCCCTGTCCTTCCCCTCCCTCTCTCTCCCTCTCTCTCTCCCCTCTCTCCTCCCCCTTCTCTCCCTCCCCCTCCCCCTCACCTCCCTCCCTCTCTCACCTGGAACTCCCTCTGGTTCTGCAGCTGTTTGGCCCTTACGGCATGACTGAAATAATGTTCATTATTCTTAAACGCCTTGTCCATATGAATGACAATGCGGTTGTCATCCTGAGCCCCCGGACGAAGACACTCCTCATCCAATATCATGAACATACCCTGCGAGAAAAGAGCAAGTCAGAAATGATCGCTTAGTTGAAGAGGATGAGTTTGCCATTTTTAATATGTACTTTTCAACCAAGAAACCTTACTATTCAGGACAGCTCACATTAATCAGGACACCTCACTAATCAGGACACCTCTATAATCGGGACAGCTCACTAATCGGGACAGCTCACTATTCAGGACACCTCACTAATTAGGACACCTCACTAATCAGGACAGCTCACTATTCAGGACACCTCACTAATCAGGACACTTTCTTCTATCCCAAGGGAGTTCTGATTCTATCTGAGCTGTCACATGCAGCAGTATATGTAATGTTTGATGCCACTTACTCCAGGATTGCCATCCATCATCCTGCAGATTGGCTCGTTGTTGAAGTAGTCGATGTGGACCCACTGGATCCCCTCACTGCGATATTCCTCCTGCTCCTTCCGCAGTACCAGCTCCACAAAGAGCTGCTGGAGTTTCTCGTTGCAATAGTTGATGCAAAACTGTTCAAAACTGAGGCAAACAGACCATTGAATTACAGCTAAAGTGCAAACTGGCTAGTGCAGTGTACAGAGATCTGGTGCATTAACACATAGAGCAGAGATCGTGGATAGAAGGAAGTGTCCTGATTAGTGAGGTGTCCTGATTAGTGAGGTGGGGGGGGGGGGGGGGGGGGAGCTAAATAGTGGTATTTGGGGTGGCAAAATGTATCCTGTTAATTGAGGTGACCACACTTCGAGGTGTCCTGATTATAGAGAGTTCCACTTGTCATATATAACATACATTGTTACTACAACATATAGTTCCTACCTGTTTACTCCGAACACCTCAAAGCCGTAGATATCGATGACTGATATGACAGTGCTGCTCGTGCCCTCGGGCAGTTCAACCTTCACGTTCTCGTTGATCTTCTTCACAACGTAGCCAAACAGTCGCTCATAGATGGCCTGTGAAAGTGTGGATGGATAACTGAATTTGAAGATACATTGAAAGCTATAATGGTCACCCTTGGGACAGAACCAAGTGGCTGTTATAGAGAGGTGGCCTCATTACAGAGGTTTACTTTAAATGTGTGTCAATAACTAAGGGGCTCTACTCAGTGACCACTATATACTAGGTGGCTGCCTAACTGAGGTGACCACTAAGTGAGGCTTCACTGTTTAAATATTCAGTATGGGTCCTGTTAATCAAAGCAGTCTCATTTCTGATTCGTAGGGTACGTATATGCAGCTGTAGATGTAGCGTATTTGAGAGACCGACTTGTATACTTACCTTAGCAAGAGCATCTCTGGCGTAAATGGCTTTCGAGACTTTGGTCTTGACGGACATGACCTCACCCCTGGCAGCTACTGCTCGTACCGTGAGAGCCTTTTCAATCTCCTCCTTTGGCGTTCCAAGTAGTCCTGGTAAAGTGATCGAGTTGAATATTAATAATCGGGGGACTTGTGGGACAGAAGAAAGTGTCCCTATTACTGTCCTGATTTCAGGGGTTGAAATAATAGCATAGTTCTGGAACTTGTGGTACTGAAGAAAGTGTCCCTATTAGTAATTAAGGTGTCCTTATTTCAGGGGTTGGAAATTACAAATAATAGCACAGTCCTGGTTAAATTAAAGTTGAAAGTTTATAAATGGGCACTTGTGGGACAGAAGAAAGTACCCTTGTTACTAATTAAGGTGTCCTGATTTCAGAGGTTAAAAATTACAAATTAAATTAAAATTGATAATTGAGGACCGAAGAAAGTGTCTCTATTAATAATTAAGGTGTCCTGATTTCAGATTTTGGAATAGAAAGGTGTTCTCGTCCTTATTTTCTGGGAGTTCTAATTAGAGGGTTCTCCCCTCTCTCTCTTCCCACAGACTCACGTGCCACCAGGTGAGCAGCGGCCATGTTGGCTATCTTGCTGCTCTCTCCGTCTCCAGCATCGACAAGCTCCACATTCCCCAGGTGAAGAATGGCCGCTTGCAGTTTCTGTATACTGTTGATCAGTTGCCCACCAAAGTTCAGCGTCTACAATACACCATATTACCAGCCTGGTTCATACACATCTTAACTACTCTAAATTCAGATTAATGCTGACTATAAAACGTATGTACTCACTATTTTCTAGGATATTCAATGGCATTGAATTATTCCTGTTGAATATTTGAGCATAAAATCAGCCATTCTTAGCTGCCTTAGTCTATTTTTAATGAGATTTCTACTCCATACAGTAGGCGTAGGAAGGGGGGCACAGGGGATTAAAGCCCCCTCCCCCCAATAATTTGTAAGGAGGCAGACCCCCAATACTCCAGTCATGTGAGGCTAGAGGTATGCCATTTTTTGATACTGTGCATGTGGGAGAATGCCTTAAACTCCATGGCGTGCTAGCCCCTCCCCCAATATTTTAGGCTAGCTGTGATACATCTATGCATACATATTCTACGTCCAACTCACTCCCATGGCTCTCTGTACTTCTTCATATAGCTTCCTGTCATTGGCCGTACACTGACAAGCCTCTCCACCCATTGAGAGGTATTTGTACTTGCTGGGATCTTTCTGCAGGTCCAGAGCCATCAACCACATACTGTCTGCCCCAGCCAAGAGCTATGAGGACAATGGAACATCGTGAGACATGGAAATTATTAGTCTTGCATGCCAGACCCTCTAAAAACGGAAGAGGGTCTTCTGTTTTTAGAGGTTCTGGACCACAAGACTAAGTAACTGATTAGCTTATGAATTATTCTTATTCTCCAACTTGTAACCAAAATGCATGTAGTTGATTAGCTTTTGAAGAATAATTGTGTTGGTATATAGAGAGTTATTGCAAAGGGTAGACCTGATTTGCTGGGCTGTACACTGTACTGTATATACCTGATAAAAACAGTGGAAGTTCCTCTCTCCTTCACCATGATGGACAACTCTGGCCTTCTCCAGAAGGTAGGTCTTGATGTGTCCTCCCTGAGCATCAAACCTATGGTCATACTTGATGTCCATGTACTTACCCTGAAGGAAAGGAAAAGTAGAATTTTAAAATGGAACTCTTTTGCATAAGTTAATATCCACTTACAAAGCGGGATGAATTGTCATTTCTAGTTGTTTGAGCATTTCCAAATGCCTCCAAGACAGGGTTGGACTGGATCAGTAGATTCTTGACTCTGTCCACTACCTCTTCATTCTGAGATACGTTGGAGAGATATCTGTGTGTCGAGGGAGGAGGGAGAGGGAGAAGGAGAGAGGAGATGGAGAGGAGGAGGAAGAGGGAGTGGGAGAGAGAGTGAGAGGGAGTGGAAGGAGTATACGTAGTAGGTGAGGTAGAGGGCCGGAGAGAGGGAGAGGCAAAATCAAGGCAGAGAAGACAGTAGGGGCTGAAGGTACAACCAAGAATTAAAACATTTACCTCATAACAATTTTGGACGCTTCAGTCTTTCCAGACCCACTTTCTCCTGCAATAAAAGAATATCACCTCACATTGACCACACCCACCATAAGAGGTGCTATATATCATAACCTCCCTACCTGAGATCAGTATGCAAGAGTCCTTTTGGAGGCGTCTCATGTCGTGAAATGCTGAATCAGCAATGGCAAAGATATGTGGAGGTCGTTCGTAGACTTCCCGTCCACGGTACTCTTCGACGTAGTCATCGTTGTATATATCCACATAACGATAGGGATTTACGGACACCACCACTTCTCCAATATTAGTGTAGATCTACAGTAGAAATGTGGTCATATTTAAGTGTATGTCAGTATAGCAGGGGTGGCGGAAGGAAATTTAGATTGGTCAGGCATAATGCTGGTAGCAATAGTGTGTGGGTTATACAAACAGGGTGAAGCCAGGTATAAACACATGTGTGCGTGCACGTGTTCCACTGCATGTATGGGTATGGCAATGTTAGTAGATCTGCAGTAAGATTACTTGGTATATGTATATATGGTCCCACAACTTCACTAGTGAGTCCTTGGAGCTGCAGTAGAGGCAGATCCCATTCTTACCCCTTAACCTAATTAACTTACATTAAGGAGGGATTTAACATTACACTAACTACAGTATTATTAAGTATGGTATGGATTCTAAATTATTACCAACTTAGTGTTGAAAAAATCAAGGGGGGAACTGGGATAGAGAGAGAATAGGAGGTGAGCTGTATAACTGTAATCCTGTTATATATGTTGAATATAGTTTCTGGTTTAGAAGAAGTACATTCCATTAAAATGTGTCCAGTATATAATTATGAAAATGTGCATAGTATCAATAGCTGCATCAGTGGTTCTAGTCCATAGTATGTTCAAATGGTGAGAATGGTTACTCAAATCCCAGTGGACCAAATGGTAGGTGTGTCTGTTGTAGGTTGGAATATTCAGTGTCATGAATGGTGTTTAGAGGGTGTGGCACAGAGATGGAGAATGGGTGGGTAAAGAGATATTGCAAATGGGATATGAACAGAAAGGTTTATTCTACTGGACATAGGAATAGGAACAGGGGGCAAGGGGGCCTGTACCCCCCTCCCCCCCAATATTTAAGAGGGGGGTCTGGCCCACCCAATTACCCAGCTACTTATTTAAGTCAAGCACATGCAGTCCAGTAGACAGTAAGTGTTACTGGTCAATGGACATATTGGTCAGGTTGGACCCCTTTGTATCTTCCTACTCCACTGCTGGAGATAGTTTAATAGCAATACAAAAGCCAGAGATTTGGCCAGACATATATTCATGACAAGTTAACTCAAACCACACCTTTCCTTTCTCATATCTCAGCTTGAGGTTGGCCATGAAGGCTGCTTCTGTGACCTCATCCAAGAGGATAAAGTCAGGGTGGCCAAACTCTGCCGGTTCTGAAAGAGCCATGATCACGTGTTGCTCTGGGCCCAGTACTTGAGAAAGTAGCAAACGGAAAAAAAGATTATGTATAATATCGGGGTAGTGAGTGTAGATTTCAACTGTTAGACTTACCTCACTAAACCAACGTGCAATGAACGAAGCGGCTTTTGGCTTACTAGGTTCCTACAGTAGGTGAAGTTACTTTTTAGATTGCAGAGTTCTAGAGCGCGCCCAGCTACCAGTGACGAGCAACGCCCCCTTTCCGCTGCTGTGTGCGTGCGCACGCGCACATGCACATGTAAATCGCACGCGCCCGCCCCGTTTTGCGCGCGAAACTTGAAATGCTTCGGCGGCAACGCGAATCTAATATGCACAGTTACAGCTGAACGTCGCTCTCTCGGCAGAAGACAGGACTAATAGTCGGTGCAGTAGTTTTATGGCTACGTATTTCCCAATTTTGTGCCATTTCTTTGACAGGTAAAGGTGTTTGAGACGGTCACTGCTTGAGTCGGTCGAAGTTCATCAGTTCCGGCTCCGCTGGTCGGAGAGAACTAGAAGATTCGAGTTAAGAAGGAGGTAATAGGATACTAGATAAGATTATTTGGACACCGTGGGTCTTACCATACGCTGTTGACCTATTAGCGTGATTCATAGCTTTTTCAGCAAATAAAACATTTGATCAGCTAAGCTTATAGGAAAATGGAGAAGAAGCGTGAGAGGGAGACTGAAGTGGAGGAATCTAGTGATGAGTCGGATGGAGATGGAGTGTGTGACTATGAGAAGCTGAGGATGGAGAACATTCGCAAGAATCACAGCATGTTACGCAGCCTTGGTCAGTGGGGTGCATATTTAATATCATGCCGGAGTATTTAGAGTAGCCAAAACTGTACCGCAGGGCTGCTGGGTAAGCCTCAGAAAATGAAGCCACCTAGGAAGGGTGGTGGGAGGGGGAGGGGAAGAGGGAGGGGGGGGAGAGGGAGGGGGAGAGGGGCAAAGAAGAAGAAGAGGCAGTACAGGTCATCAGAGAGCAGTACCAGTGCCAGTGAGAGTAGCGAGGAAGAATGGCAACCATGGAAAGAGGAGACAAAGAAACGAACCAGCATCAGAGGTACATGTACATACACCTGTTAGAGCATATGTGTCTCATGCCAAGATGAATGCTATATGTATAGCTCTAATTGACTTACATGCAGTTTCGCAGAAAATTGTTCCACTGGATTTCCAGTCAAAACAGCAAATATTCACAGTTGCTAACAGAGAGATTGTAAGCAATACAATTACCATCACTCAGTATTGTACAATCAATCCTTGACACAATGACGCATCAATATTATGTCAACAATGGAGTTGAATTGATGATATCACAATGATTATTCTCTATCCCACTGTAGAAGAATAAGATGAAGACACTTCATGAAGGAAAGAAGCCTGGGAGTGCTCCATCCTATGGCAGTTCATCTTCAACTGTGACCCAGGCCTCAGTCAGTGGTGGTTCAGCAGCAAAGAAGAAAAAGCAGACTAAGAGGTGTGGTTTGGAGGTGTCTCTGCAGGTGTTATTTCAGAGTGAAGATGAAGATGATGATGAAGAGGAATTTCTGGGGTTCACACTGCAAGAGGCAATAGAGGTTAATCACTGTACATATTCAGAGGCTCTGAAATATTCACATGTACATGTGTTGATATATTGTGTGTGAGGATAGCATGTCGTATGACTGATAAAATCCACACTGAGTGGGGAAAAAATGCATTTAGTCATACATAGATTATGTAACCTGTGTCACAGACGGGTCTGGATGTCTCTAGTGCAGTGCCAAATACAGTCACTGAGCAGTGGATGACAGTCTTTGGGAAGGAGGAGGATGATCTTCAGGAAGAGTTCACTGGGTTCACCAGGGATGAAGTGTGAGGAACTATTCAAAATACTCCATCTCATGATTGTTATATTATGCACAATGACAGGTTGGCAACTGAGATTCCAGAGTTTGCACATGGTCCCTCCAGAAGACACAAGGTCAGGGTTCACTATGAGGAAGAAGTGATCAGTGATGATGACGAATACCTCTGTAAGTGTTGGTTGATTGTGTCTACATGATGATATGCAGTAGTAATGTCACAGTCATGGCAACACTACAGTGGCTATACATTTACATATGGCATTAAATGCATGATTGTTTCCTTGATTCCATCATTACCACATGCAGACTGTGATGACTGCAGCCAGTTACACAGGGGAGACTGTCCAATACACGGTGAACTTCATCCTCTACCTGACATTGGTAATGATCAGAACTCCCTCCAGTATACTAAGGTAAAGTCATTTTGTATACAACCACCTTATAGCCAAACATTACTTCCATACATGTAGCTTGAATTAGGATGCTGCAATGCCTCAATTCCCTGCATTGTAACCCCACACCTTTACACTGTTGTCCATACTTACATAAATGTGTTTTCCATCCAGTTACCAGTGCCTGGTCAGCTGACAGTGAAGGCATCATCCATCCCAGGAGCTGGACTGGGTGTATTTGCAACTCAGCGCATTGGAAGGCGTGTTAAGTTTGGACCGTATGTGGGGAGGAGAGTACCAGCATCTCACGTGGATGATGACACAGACACTAGCTACATGTGGGAGGTACAACATACATGTACACATGACTTAATCATCCATGAGATGGTTAGAAAGAAGGGCAAAGCAACACAACACAACAGAAAGACAAAGCAACACTCACCCAAGGCAGTTATTTTTCAAAGAAAAAATTAGCTGCCTTGGGTGGGATTTGAACCCACGACCATCTGCTTTCTAGGTGATGCTCTTACCAACTGAGCTACCGAGGCAGCTCAGCTGGCTGGGCTCGAATCACATATACAATACAAAGCAACCAAAGCATCACAAACAGGTGAATTCCAACAGTTCCATACATGTACATGGAACACAGAATGTCTGGGTTCGAGTCCCACCTGAGGCAGCTCATTTTTTCTGACTGTCTTGGGTGAGTTGCATTGCATTGCTTTGGGAGTCTCTTGGTCCGATTATTTCATATATGTGCTAAAGCACTATCATTCTTATAGCCTAAGCTTCTTATACAAGCTAGGTAGAGTAAAGTAAAGTAATTGAATCACATTTGCTGCTAAGAATTTTCATTTCTTAACCCCTAATATCAGGACACCTCACTAATCAGGACACTTCCTTGTGTCCTAATCATATGTCCATTCTACAGATTAAGCAGGATGGGGTGAAGTCATTCTTCATTGATGGACGTGATGAGTCCACCTCCAACTGGATGAGGTATATCAATTGTGCTCGCAATGAAGATGAGCAGAACATGGTGGCCTTCCAGTACCATGGCCGTATCTACTATCGGACATTCAAGACGGTCTATCCTGGGAATGAGCTGTTGGTGTGGTATGGAGAGGAGTATGCTGCAGATCTTGGCATCCCTGTGGAATATTCAGGTACACCACATATATAGCTATACATGTATATACGCGCAATGTACATGAACCAAGAGACTCCCAAAGCAACACAATACAACTCCCTCAACTGAGCTACCGAAGCAGCTCAGCTGGTATGTTACACATTATGTGTTAGTGATTAAACTTTTCTGTATCTGCAAGTTTGGGTAGTGTCGGTAAATTTAGATAGCTCAGATCAGCTGTATTGGTACTTGTCTGAACACAATCAGTGCTGCTTGAATTGTGCTGTGTCTTATTGTGATGCTTTATACGTGTCTTATTGTGATGCTTTATACAGGTGACCAAGCCAATCATATGTGCAAGGGCTGTGGGGTGAGTTTTGTCGAGCAACGATCATTCAGGATTCATCTGAAGTATAGCAGAGAGTGTGCAGATGCAAATCCTCAGGTTTACAAGTGTGGCAAGTGTCATCAGATGTTCAGCAAACTTGATCAACTCCAACTGCACATTCAAAGACATGAAGAATTGGATAGGAATAATGCAAGATTTGGTTTTCAAGATGAAGAAAATATTTCTTTCTTTAGCAATTGCAATGAACAAAATATGAGAATCCTTGCTGTTAACAGAAATGGTATTGAGGAGAGGCCATTTAAATGTGAATATTGTGGAAAGACATTTAATCAAGCTGGTCATCTACGGACACACCTCCTCATTCACACTGGGGAGAAGCCATACAAATGCAAATACTGTGGAAAGACATTTAATAGTGCTGGTAATCTACGGACACACCTCCTCATTCACACTGGGGAGAAACCATACAAATGTGAATATTGTGGAAAGACATTTAATAGTGCTGGTAATCTACGGACACACCTCCTCATTCACACTGGGGAGAAACCATACAAATGTGAATATTGTGGAAAGACATTTAATCAAGCTAGTGCTCTACGCAGACATCTTCGCATTCACACTGGGGAGAAGCCATACAAATGTGAATATTGTGGAAAGACATTTAATGTAGCTAGTCATCTACATACACATCTTCGCATTCACACTGGGGAGAAGCCATACAAATGTGAATATTGTGGAAAGACATTCAGTGACAATAGTACTCTACACAGACACCTCCACATTCATACAAGACACAACCTCTAATATTTTTTCATGCATATGGATACTAGCACATGTCATCATTTTGGCCATACATTTAATAGCTCAATAATAGAGTATACTTAGTGCATTCATCTCAACATCCATATGGCAAATTAAATCCTGGCAATGACATAGAGCTAGAAACACAATGTACATATTCTATAGTCTCTCCATACACAGACCTTTACAGAAGGAGGAGGTAGAGGGCCAGTGATAATGCTAATGTTTCTCTGGTTTTTACTGTGTATAGTAACGTTATTATTATGTATAAAAATGGTAAATATATAGTACCCCCTCCCATGCCTAAGCAGAGTAGCCAGACCAGTAGTATAATTCCACACTCAATACTACTTCTGTGGTAATGTGTTCAGCTGGTATTAATTGTTGCATCACTAAGTATATCACTCACTAACAAACAGTAGAATTTAAAATATGATAATATATGCAGCAAGTATAGCAAACTGTCACACACCATATCATAAACACTGCGTCAGTGACAGAATAAGTATAACAGAAAAATGGAGTGTATTGTCATCTGTAGACATTCAGAATATATTCCGTGAAGGTGAAATAATATAGCTTGGCCAGTTATCTGCTCAGGAGATAGTTCTCAGATAATCAGCCTCGTGCGCGCGCACGCGAGCCCCACCCCCTTTTCTCTAGACATGCGTATGCGCCCTTCAGAATGTAGCTCCACCTATTTTCATTTGCGCCATCGTCACGACAAGGTAAGTACATACCTTTGCCTTGTCAGCCTCAATATTTGTGATTAGTACTAAGATTTGATTCAGCATTACAGTTACTTAGCCATAGAGAATTTTCAGTATATAGCTGGCTAACTCTGCTTATCAATGAGGGGTATACATGATGGTGAATTTAGCAACATCTTTCCCTCTAACCCTTCCTTCTTGTGTATCCCTGCAGGTTAATGAAGAAAAAGCTACAGTGTTTGTTAGCAATAAATAGTACTGACTTGTATACCTAGTTTTAAGAAATGAGCTTGTCTGAAGCCCCTAAATGTTATATAGATATACAAATATGCAATTTGCATGCATAGCATATGAACTAAATAGATTTGAATCATAGAGTGTTCTACATAGATCTACCACCCTAAAACATATTTGTTCATTTTTTATATGACAATGATTTTTTTGTGCAGCAATATATACACATGTAATAGACTAAAACAAAACCTCAAGAAGATGTGTACACATGCAACTACAATAGTGGAAAATATGCAACTATATATACCAGCAGAGACAGCATGTCAAAATTGGGGGGGGGGGGGGCTTGGTGTTCATGAAGTGGGTAGTTTATCTCAACACACATTCATCCTGAATACATCCTGCATAGTCTATTATCTATCATATAGTAATTTAATACATTTGACCCATTGACACCCTCCAATTTTGGGGGGCCCAGCCCCCCCTGTTGAAAAAGTGGGGGGTTCAAGTCCCCCCTGCCCTCCCAGGTTCTCTGCCTCTGTACACACAACAGTACATATGTGCAAAAAATGGAGGAAGTAAATGACGTTGCAAATCTATTGTGAGCCGTTGCCTTGATACCCCATCCTACACAACGTTGTTAATTGATAGGTCAACATACTTTCGGGTGAGACCCAGGGTATCTCCCTTACGTACTTGTTATTCTGTAAGGTGTGCCTTAAGTAAAATTATCGGCTATTATTGCGAAATACCATGACCAGGCAGATCTTCTATTCATTGACATTATTGCGAAATACCGTCTGTTTTGGCGGCTACTCTACAGAGGAATTTGGGGATTTTAGGAAAGACAGGTCACGCTCTATATCAGTTTATTCATGAGTACGCTATGTGCCACTTTATCGGAATCAACGTTGCTTTAGCTGAGTAATCAGACCACACACTCTTATCCATGCACACACCTGCATCCACCTTCTCTAATTGGGAGAACACCACAAAACACAAGTTGGTCTATCAGGTTGGGTGCCCTGGTTACCTAGGAGATCAATGGTTACCACGGCAATGACCAATAGATGTCTTCATACAGTTAGTTGGTCAGAAGCCTTGCAAAATAGTTGATATTCATAAGGACTTGTTTTGTCTAATTACATCTACCGACCATCGATAAGACACCCAGAGGAGGGTTTAAGAGTTTATCGGGCATATGGCATGATTCCAAGTGCATGCTTGAAAACAATTTCCCCAAACCACACACAGTACAATACAGTATTGTTCATGTACATACATAGATTAGATCGCACCACCCACTTTACTCCAGAAGGTTCGATAATGTGCACACGTTGCAATCGTACATGTTCCGGTGCATTGACGTGGCAAAAGTTGTTTGTCGGAAGATTAAAGTTACGTCATACACAAATTTAACTTTCTAGGTACTAAACCTTTTATGATCCGTAGAATTAGTACTTCTAGTGTATTGTTGAAAGCTTCTCGAAGTATCGGTGGGGTAGATTCCCTTTAGTTGTTGTAAGAATAAAAGGCCGAGCAAGTGCCGAAAAGACACTGTTGCAGCTACTTCGGCCAAAGCGAGGAAAGGACTGAACTACCAGGAAGGAGAAGAAAAGGAACTGATTACTGTGAAGATCTTTCTCACCTGAAATTAAGAAGACACAGTGGTGAGTCCTTGTTGCGATCACCTTTAGCATCTCATTGCAATGTTTCCTTTCTAGCGCACTGTGCTAATACCATTTGCAGATGTTGTATTGAGCAGAAATGTATTTTTCTTTTTAGAACCCTGCAAACAAGTGCAAAATGGCTGTAAGTTAACTGCAAATAATGATCTAGTAGACCAGAATAATACATACTGAAGCATGCCTATAACTATGTTGCATGTATTCACTTGGCTAGTTTGCTAGTGATGTGTAGCAGCTAAATGCATGTATGCTTGAAACCTCGCATGCATTCTTGCAATTAAGCTTTATGTAAATTCTGAATTGCATGCAGCAAAACCTATTAGAGAGCAGGCGTAAGTGTATTCATGAGATACCGTAAATGTAGTGGCTGCTTCTAAATAAACAAAGTGGGATATGGGCAGGCTAGAGATAGGGAGGGAGGAACTCTGCCTTATCTCAGTTGATGGGAGAGAGAGATAATGAACTTGCATGCCAGTCTCCACACACGTGTAGCTGCATGGACACAAAGTTTTTATAGTATATCTATATGACGGTTTGGACAAAATTTGATAAAAGGACACCTCATTACTTCTTACCTCTCAAGTCTCAAGTTGTTCTATTTATAGCAGCGTTATGTAACTTTGTAATGTCATCAATATATATTGCATGAAAACCACTGCAATTTTTGCTGAAAAAAGTTGTTAGCAATGCAAAACAGTCATTTGTATTGCTCCCTTCATCATACTTGCATACTATATAGCAAAAACAGCACAATTGGTCCATATGGCACACTTAAACAATGTCCTGAAAAGGAAAGTTATTGGTTAGACAATCATTTCGCTTTAGACATAAAGAAACACATGTCATTTCATGCCATTTTAAGCCTCGAAGACCATTACAGCAAGCAGTGCTATACCTAAATAAGGGATTTAGATCACTCGGTAATGAAGTGCACTTATGTCAGCAAATCCAACAGGTAGTGGCATACAAACGGGGAGGGCTCCCAGGGTATACTTAATTCCTCTGCTTGAGAGCTCACTATTATAAGTTGCAAGCTAGTACATGTCTGCACAACATGATATGTGCATTATTTGTGCATGCAGAAGACTGTGCACCCAGGGTTGCGTGGGTCAAGGATGTACACAATTTCAAACATTTGCCCATCGGGTCATTCATTTTACAAGATACTTAATACTATGTATGTGAATAGAGGTCGTCTCGATTCATGCAGTTACTATTGACTACACTATAGATTTAGCAGCTTATTGAGTGGATGTTTACAACCAGAAACCAGGTCAAATATGAGCTTGAGATACAACAACAGGCTTTATAACATAAACTAATCTTCCTTCAGCATACTGTATGGTACATGTGAATTATATTTTATAACACTTAAATGCATCCTATGCATGCATAAAAATCATCAACACATTTAGTATGTGCCATTTGGAAAACAAGAGAGTCAACTGCTGGCTCATAATAGCCTCATCACTGGAACTGAAAGCACCATTTTCTGTGGAAGTTTCCATGTTGTTGTTGGCAGTCAGGAGAGGAATGTTCAACTGCGTTCAGTGAATAATGGAGAAGTGCGTATATCTCGTCAAGTTGTCTTTGCCAATTATTCATGTGGCCACAACGTGTTTTTCAATCGCAATATCCACTCTCGAGCTCCCTCAACATGTCCATTAGAAGATGGTGGCCAACTTATTTTTGAGGATTACCGTGTTAATTAGTAACTCTGCATACTTTTCATGTGTATGCATATTGTGTACATTTGTGCATGCACTTATTAGCAACAGGATGGAGTTATAGTTTATGTTGAAAGTATTCACTGTGCACTACAGGACAATACACATCGAACGGCTCAGGGCACTTTTGTAGAATTTCCAAACAATTCAAAGTACTTACGGGACTATCGCTTGACCCTTGGAAATGCTACACGACTCAGGGACTATGTACCAGTAAAAACAGTCATTAGTCCTGAAGATAAACGGAAACTTGACAGAGGATCTACAATCAGAAGTTTAGATCTACTAGGAAGCCTGGGGGATACAGTCTTTCGGAGTAGAGAAGTGATTGGTGTTCATTACTACTGTGGACACACTATTTTCTTCTATAAGGCCCCTCAAGGATATGGGAACTCCCAGCGAAGAGTCTATCCTGACACTTGCCCACTGGGTGATCCAGCTTACATTGAAGTTTAAAATAGCAGACCTATGCTTGGTTGTTCTGATGAAAAATAACTTTACTCATAGACTTGCACATACATATGAAACATGATCGCTTTTATAAAGTTGTGTAAGATTATCTACCTAAACCTATATAGTTAACAGACCCATTCTATAGCAAAGTCAATTGAATGTATGATTTAAAAAACTGTCAATAGTTCAATGTGCACAGAGTGTACATAGACGACTTGTTTAGCATTATTAATGTAATTTAGATCACTTTTGGCAGAGCACATGATTCTAGTAATGTTTCATTGACTTGACAGTTGGCACATCACATCATGGAACTAGCCTTTGTCAGAGAGAAATTCAGTGCTTCTGCACACTCTAACATTACATCACATCATTTTTATTGCCCTTTTGGATAATATTAGCACAAAACATCTGCATGAATAAGAGTGTAATATGTATTATAACCAGGTATTATCCTCTTCTCCTTAAGTTTTATCAATTCGGACCTGCTAATGAAGGATTGTATTATCAAAGTCAACTTCGTGTTCGGAAAGGACGAACTTCGAATAGTAAACTTGTTTATGTAGTAATCGGCTCAAACATCATTAACTGGGATGACCCTCAATATATACTGGATAATGTAGATTTTGTTGGGTGGCTGCGTCCAGTGTATGGAGGATATGCATACTGCAATAATCAAGTGGCATTTGCCAGCTACGGTTGTTATGATAATATCTTCTTCCATTACACTTCTGGATTTACATTTCCATCTACATGCCCAATTGGACATCCTAACTACATTGATTACAGCTCCAAAAATATACCTAACTCCTGAGGCATTGCAAGTGACAAGATATTGAACAATATTTATTATTGAACAATCTTTAGATTTTACACTTAAATAAAAGTGTAATGAGCCATTTATATACCTTAATTATAATCTAAGAGATGTTATCATACATGCATATAATTATTGCTAGTGGATAAAATTAGTACAGAATTTTATCAATGACTTCATGAAATCACATACAACAACATGAATGTCATTTATATACAGTCTAATAGTATTCACTGTAGGCGGCGGATCAACTGGGGCACAGGGGGCACGTGCCCCCTGTGCCCCCGGGGGCAGGTGCCCCCCTAATATTATTTAGTGGAGCGGACCCACTACAAGTGGTGTGAATTTTCTATCTTACGCACTGAGAAAAAATACGCTTTGTCACTCAGCTCATTCGTATATATACATGATGATGTATCGTATAGCTATCCTCGTACCACTCCCCGCACAGAATATGACCTGCGTTGGAGGTCAATGGTCACATTAGGGGGTTATGGTACATGTACCTAAAGAAGCTTGTGCCCTCCTAAAACCTACACAAAGTTCCGCCATCTCTGTTCACTGCAATGACTAATTGACATATGCAATGTTTTAGAATCACTTTAGTAACATAAGAGTCCTTATGCTAGTGTAATATCATTAGTGAATGTAATAAACATCCTGTCTTCAAACTTTCTCTCCCTGCAGTCACAAACCACAACCCCCCAAGCCCAAGACTATATTAATTGCCCAGGTTGTAACAAGCCAAAGCCAAAACCAACTCTGGAGAAGCCTTATGAGTTCCAGTGTGGACCAGATGGTCACCCAAAGCTGTGTGAAGAATGTCGTAATAAATCTCATTGTCCCTTACATGAGCATTGTCACAGACATCCATGATCATATACGAGCAAAATTATTGTTGGTACACAATGTTTATCACAGACTGCCACAGTTATATTAGTGAAAAACTAAACACGATTACACTAGCCAAGAAACAAACTGATTATCACATCAAACGTTTCGGGAGCTATACAGCAACCATCATCAGTGAAATATGAACAGAACCTAAAAAAGACAACAGGATGTGAACAACGGAATGCAAGTGATGGAATGTGAGAAACAATGGTGACAACTAAAAAGGTTAAGAGATCTTAGAGAGTTGTACAAGGTTGTCATATTCAGGAGGGAGTGTGCCAATGTCCCTATTCAGGACACCGGTAGAAGTCCTGATTAAAATATGACAACCTTGTACAACTCTCTAAGATCTCTTAACCTTTTTAGTTGTCACCATTGTTTCTCACATTCCATCACTTGCATTCCGTTGTTCACATCCTGTTGTCTTTTTTAGGTTCTGTTCATATTTCACTGATGATGGTTGCTGTATAGCTCCCGAAACGTTTGATGTGATAATCAGTTTGTTTCTTGGCTAGTGTAATCGTGTTTAGTTTTTCACTATGAATCCTCCTAGCCACACAGGCCTTTTTGCACAGTTATATTACTAACACACAACATACATGCTCCTCTAATGTGCGGCTATCCTACTCAACATCCTCCATATCCTATGGGGGGTAGGTACCACCCTTCATCACAATTGTGCCCTGAGCTAATGAGGGGTTACACAATAGTTGGACCTACTCCAGACTTTCCAGACAGTAACTGATCTGTGTTTTCACCGCCATATTACAGTTTGTATATATCATCCATTATGCAACAGGTCAATCTTATCAGTGATTCATAATTATATCATTCAGCATCACTATAATATTATTAACCCTCGGCGCGCATGCGCAGGAGGGTTACTGTAGTTGGGTCTGTGTGTCTGTGTGTCTGTCTGTCTGTTAAGTCACATCTCACTTCTGAAGCGTCTGTTCGTCCTGAAAATACTGTCGTGTACTCAGCGGGCAACGGAGGTCAAAAAATTTGTGGGGTTTTCTTTGAAACCGCTCCGTTCAAGAGTTATGGCGTGAAACGCAAGCTAAAGAGCCAATATGCTAATTAGATCTAGCCTACTCTGGCTTACCCGCGATCAGGTATTCCTGTTCGATGTACAGCGAAGCACCAGCGGTTACTGCATGAGGGAGTACAAGCATGGATACTGCTCCGGTCAAAGCAATAGCGCTTCCAGCAGTGTATATACAGAGCCATTCAATCGCACGTGCCTTTCCAGCATTCGCGCATGCGTTCAAGGATTCGCGCACGCGCGGACGCCGAGGGTTCTGCACTTTAGTGCATTCATTTTCATTTTCTTACACATTATATATTCATGCATTTTTCCATTATATATAAATCAGCAAGTTAATGCACAAAAAGGTTTCTTTCTGTACACAGTTAACAAGTGTATGGAAAACAGAAGTAAGTCGCATATTATAGTAAAATATGAAATTAAGTAATGTGAATTATCAATTTAGTGTACAGCTAGTTATCTGTAGTCTGCATGTGTAAATCTGTCAGTCCTTTTGCTCAAAAGAGCTAATTCTGCTTGACGTATCTTCTTCACTGAGTGGCGACATGATACCAGAGCTGCTACTATGACGCTCACGTGGAATTCCACCCCTCCCCTCTATCCCCCCTATTCCACCCCTACTGCGATTGTCCCTCCAGAAGTGGCCTCTTCCACCTCTCCCCATTGCCCCACCTACTCCATGCCCATTTGTATTTTCAAACTGCACTTCTTTCCGATAAATCCGATTCTCGTTGTTACGAACATCCAAACCAGGCGGTGAAAAATCAGAGCGGTTATTGTCTGGAAATTTTGGAGTAGGCCCAGCTATAGTGTTACTCCTCATTAGCTCAGGGCGTGATCTAGATGGGCCCACAATGCTGTTTGATGAAGGCCCACTTCCCATAGGATATGGAGTAGGATAGCCCCAGGACTGGGCATCATAATGCTGCTGATAGAAGGGATCGTACAATTGCTGAGCATTATAGGGATAAGGAGGCATACTTTGCGATCGTACAATAGCTCCAGGATGGGCTTCATTATCTGGCTGTGGTGGTTCATCATCAACCACTCCTGCAACTTTATCATCTTCTTCCTTATTTCTCTTTCCTTTGTATTTGTAAGTGATGAACTCGAAAATACATAGTGTGTCCCCACATTTGACTCTAATCCCAGGGAACCCATTGACATACACTTCTTCATTTCCAATTTGTTCTTTGAGATCTTTGAGTACAGTCTCCTTGTGAAACTTGTGGTCGAACAACCTGAGTGTGTGTGTGTGTGTGTGTGTGTGTGTGTGTGTGTGTGTGTGTGTGTGTGTGTGTGTGTGAGAGAGAGAGAGAGAGAGAGAGAGAGAGAGAGAGAGAGAGAGAGAGAGAGAGAGAGAGAGAGAGAGAGAGAGAGAGAGAGAGAGAGAGAGAGAGAGAGAGAGAGAGAGAGAGAGAGAGAGAGAGAGAGAGAGAGAGAGAGAGAGAGAGGTTATATTCATCACCTAGAGCTCACAACACAACAACACATCAGACAAGACATAAATCATGCATGCATCTCACTCTGTGGGAGGCTCATATTTGCAAAACACTTCTGTCATGTTGCGATGGCCAATTCTCAGAGGTCTGACAGCTAGAAGTATAGCGCCTTCTTCAATTAACTTGACTGTGTGCAGCATCTCAATAGTCAGTGTCACTATTGTGGTGTGTGTGTGTGTGGGAGGGAGGGGAGGGGGAGAGTGTGTGAGTGTGTGTGTGTGTGTATGAGTGTGGAGGGGTGTATTTGTGGTTCAGTGGTTGAAAGGCATAATTGAATACCTGTCACAATCTTTGAATCTTCCCTGAGGGGGCCAATCACGAGGAAATCAGCTGGTCTTTTTTTAGGTTTTCTCATGTGTTCAAACATCTTCTTAGAAGCCTGTAAGGCAAAATACAAGCCAAAGTCAAAGCTTGAAACACTGATAAGTCAATGTGAAGGAAGTCTTTTATAATGACAGTATAAATCAGGCTTGTGCTACTTTGGGAGTTGAACACTTACTATTCCTTTGAACAATCACTTCAAGAGATGGTGAGAAAGGCAAGCCAACACAACAACAACACAACAGAAAGGCAAAGCAACACAACTTGCCCGAAACAGTCATTTTTCAAAGAAAATTGGTGCCTCGGGTGGGACTCAAACCCACAACCATCCACTTTCCATGCGACGCTCTTACCAACTAAGCTACTGAGGCAGCTCAGCTGGCTGCAGCTGGGCCGAATCCTATATACAAATCAGACAAAGCATCTCAACCTGATGAACAGGTGACTTCAAACTTAGCATTTAGGAGAAGGCCGCGATAATCATGCACACTTTACTAATCTGGATACCTGCACCTTAGTGTAACTCTCTCTAAGATGTAATTTGTTAATAGACTTATAATAATTATGACAAAGACATACCTCATTAATGTTTGTATTCTCTTGTGTGTATATATCTTCAGGCATGTATACATCGACGTTATTGGTGTAGAATGCCTTCTTTTTCACAGGCTCCTTCTCATTGCGGAAGAAGGGGTGAAAGTTGACAGAAATGACCTGGCACCAATAGTATTCAGAGTAATAGCACTATCACAGCTTACTCTATAGTACAATACAGCACACAATGTAAGTCTATAGAAGCCAAGCTACTACTAGCACTCGCATATGGTAGTGCAACCCTTGAATCAGGACACCTTTTCTTTGCCCAAATGATGTGCTTGTTAATTTGTCAGACAGGATTCTTAGAACAACCTACTCTCTATTTTGTTGAGATAGCATCTCAATTAGAGGGCGTATTGGGTGAATAAAGGGCAATAGGGCTCAAGTCTGTCATGTGGTACTATCAGTAGCTGTCTGTAACCACTATAAAAATTTCCCGTTCTATATACTCCTCCTGGAATAACCCACCTCCTCTCAAATTCAGCACAGGAAACCACATGTTTTCTTAGTCTTTGGAATCCAGAAGTAGACCTTACTTGGAAAGTACACCACTACAGTATATACATACACCTCATGGACACACCAGCCCATAAAGGCAGTGTAAAAAAGTGTTCTTCCATGGAAAGTGCATGCAGGCTATCCTCACTCCTCAATATACAATGGCTTCAATAGTACTTTCCATTCAAACAAACCTTAAAAGCTCTAGCCAACACCCCCCTCTTCCCAAACTCAGCACTGGAAACTACTGTTTACTTATATATAGTCCTTGGAATCAAGACTTACTTGGAAAGCACACTACTACATGGAGATACCAGCCTGTGAAGGCAATGAAAAGAATGTTCTTCTATGGAAAGAGCATGCACGCTGTGTATAATCCTCAATATACAATGGCCTCAAAACAAGTAAGTACTTTCAGAGAATAATTAAAACAAACCTTTTTAAAGGCTCTAGCCAAGACCAGTGCATAGCCACTTGAGCCAAAGGAGATATCCAGGGCCATTTCAGTCTTGGGTTCCCCAGCCTGCTCTCCCTTCTCGTGCTTGGGGGAGTACATCACAAACCCATAGAGTCTATCACGAATACCCTCCACTGGCCTCTATTGAAATCAATATTATACGTGAAGTTATGTTAGTATTGTATGTGAGTTTAGACACTGGGTGTGTGGAGAGAGTTGGCTCCATAAAAAATCTTTAACCCACTGCCCCAGTTCTCAAGGCTGGGCATCCAGTGTCCTCAATGTGTGTTGTGTGTTGCATGTCATGTGTGTAGGTATTGTTTGGTTTGTTGAGGTTAGGGTTCTGGGTTTCCTTCTTTCTTTCTTATGCTTATTGGGAGTGCAATTTTTACTGACCCATTTGATATTGCTGAGGTATTTTTGGAGATGAACAAATGCAAGTTTCTCAGGGTTCCTTGAAAATCCCCCCGGGCCCATTTTAAAAAAGGCATTCAAATCTTGCACACGTGAGAGCAGGGGGTCTTCTGTCTCATCCTTATCTTCTGCATTGCCACCATCTGACGAGGTAGACTGAGAGCGTTCAGTAATTAATGGTTCTTGTGGAGAATTTCCTTCAGCTACTTCCTCTGTTCTAGGGACCCCGGGACTTTCCTCTGTAGAGAATGATGGAATATTTCATGTACTTATATAAACTAGCAACGATATATTCAACTGCTTTAATAATACTATTTGCAGCTTCACTACAGCAAATAACTGCAAAAGTTGCATATAATTCAAATTACTGCAGTCACTTACATTAACTGTTAATATAGTGTTCTAAATTGCTTTAAAATAACTACAAGTTTACCATTTGACTGTGTCTGCTGTCTCTCAATTCTCATTTGCGATTGCTTTATTTCTCTGTCACGAATTTGGGCATTCATGTCTCTCTGGGCATCAAGGAAGAGATGTAGTAACTGGTGATCTTCACCTTGCAGTTTGCGCAGTTCTTTATCGATCTGTATCTCCTTGAATACACGTCCATGACTAGTGTCTGCACGGAACAGATACATCTCAAAGAAATCGAGATCATTCCGAATGCGTGGAGAGAACAGCATGAATTGTACTTGACATGCTATGCAGCCTCTATTTCCAGGTCTCAGAAGATTGAGAGGGAAACAGCAAAACCAGCAGTTATCAGAACGATATTGACTGCTTCGAATTTCGTAAAATGGCGGAAAAACAAATGTTTTTGTAGAAAGACAAGATTGAAATACAAAATTGGCAATGTCTTTATGCCCTAGTTCCTTCGTATGACGAACCACACACCAGAATAGGCCTAGTAGGATCAAAACTATAGCAAGGGCTAGCAAAATATAATCGGCATATCTTACAAGACTAAGTACCCTCAAAGTCGTATAGACACACGGAATGGTTGTATTCAGAGGCCATTTGTCCGGAATATTATCCTGAGAAAAATCTTGTGGACAATCGAATGCAAAGGAGAAATTGATGAAAAAGGCTATACTAAACACATAGGATCCTATACACACAGCAAACTGCAGCAATAGCTTTCCAATGTAGAGGAGAAATATTTTCCGACGTTTGCCACCAAATTCGAGCTCAAGTTTCTCTACCCTGTCAAAATTCTGTGAGCTATATTCGCCGGTATTGCGATCGCGTAAACGGTCCAATTTTCGTGTGACTGCAAAAAAGCTGTCGAAGTCTCCCTTGAATACCGCACCCCATACGAAATGAGGAGCTATCAGCAAGATTCCGTGCACAAGGATGTAGAGGGGGAAGAATTCCGAGTGTGGGATGCTACGTGAGCAGTAACCATTTAAATAGTCGACCTGACGCAGGGAGAACTCGTTTTGGAGTTCATCTAGGTCACCACCACTACCAGAAAAATCTGAAGAGACTTTGCTGAAAATGAAAAATATGCAGTCAGATCACAAATTTGTGAACATTTTCACACGATTAGCTGTTTTTGGTTCAAAAACAACACAGTGTTGTACAAATTTGTCACCCCAAATTTCACAAGTAACAAATTTGTCATCCCAACTTACACAAGTGACAAAATTGTCACCCCAACTTTCAAAATTCACAAATTTGTGACCCCAAATGGCTCACAAATTTGTGAACCCAGACATCTAGAGTCAACTGTGATACACAACTAAATTATACATTTGTTGAAATGAACCCTGTTTTGTCAGATTGCTTTAAAAAGTGTTGATTTTAGACATGATTTTGGGGGCATTTTCTGCAAATAGGAATAGGAACTTTTAAATCAGACAGTGTTAAAATGTTTAGTGGAGAAGAGTTGGTATACCACAGAAGACATCTGAACCCACCACCGGCCAGTTCTCAAGAATGGGCTTAAGAATGGGCTTCCCTCTTGTGGATATGTGTTGTATGTCTTGTGTGGGTGAAGTTAGTTTTGTCTTTCAGTGTTTCTAAGCTAATGTGCTATCCATCGAATTTATAGACACTTCATTAGTGTGGTTATAACTGGAATTTCAAGGTACCCGAGAACTATAGTGAGGTCTATGCCACAAGGCCACGTGCACTCAAAAACTGTGCAAAGGTCACAGTATATTCTGCACAACTTTCCTACAGCTGTCATGCAACAAGGCCGTAGACAACTTAGTTTGTTGGGGGTGCTTAGAAAACGTTTTGCAAGTGTACGCTGGTACGCCGCAGCTTTCACTCTAGGCAACAACACCCTCTGATGCTTACGGTGTGCATTGTAACCAGCTTAGCTCTGAAATATTATTTTGGGAAGGATCAGCACTCCCAGGCACCAACTTGTGTATGGCCTTGTGCAGTGAAAAAAGGATTTAACAAACCCCATAGGCCAGGCTTAGGAACTGTCAGTCAGTGTTTTTTCACTATAATCTTATTGCTCTACCTGTATGCATATAGAACTATATATACAACAACATTTTAACTGATCATGTATTAATTTTAGTGAGTGCATCAATCTACTGACTTCGTGAGCGGTGGAGGGAAGCACAGCACTCCTCCGCCCCTCAAGAACTCCACCGACACGTTCAGTACGGTGAGTGCGAGAATGGCAGAACTGATGTACTTGAGAAACTGATCCCAGACGAAGTCCTTCAGTTGCAAAACAGGCTCTTCTCCCTCCTGCTTCTTTTCGTCCTGTACAGCCTTCACAGCATCCATCACCATTCCAGTCGCCATCACTGGAGCTACGCTGCTCCACCGCGCAAACGCCAAGTGCGCATGAGCGAAAACGGAATCCGGCGTATATGATTTCACTTTCAATAATATTACATCAGAAGTTTCTCATACATGACATGTATATATTAGCGAAGCAGAGTCTATTTGTGTCCAAGTTGCTCCTGGAGTCGCCTCTCAAGCTCGGCCTCATACTCTCTCTGTCTTCTCTCTTCTTTCTCTCGTTTCTCCTGCGTACAGATACAGTGGAACCTCTCTAATTCTGAGACACTAGTGGTACTTCAGAGAAGTGTCCTGATTAATGGAAGTGTCCTGATTGACAGGTATTAGTTGGAAGTGTACTTAAAACACACGTAGGATGTGCATATCGGAAATGCTAAAATTCATAGTCTTGTTTATTGAAGTGTTCTCTGCATATTCATTTTCAGAGAAATCATATGCAGCTGTCTCTCCATGTCAGGGATATGGTATACAGTGGAACCTCTCTAATCCGGACACCCTTGGGACAGAAGAAAGTGTCCTGATTAGTGAGGTGTCCTGATTTCAAGTATACAAACATGGTACTTTGGACAGCAAAAGGTGTCCTGTTTATCGAGGTGTCCTCATTTCAGGGGGTCCTGATTAGAGGGGTTCCACTGTAGAACCACAAATGGACATGACGTCACACCTGAATATGTTTCAGTAGTGAAATACATCGCACAGCTTTAAGACGCTCGGCTGCAGGCTCAAAGTTGGGTTGGAATTGAAGAGTTGACTCAAAGTAACCTGCTGATTCGGCTGCAAAACCCTGGAGAAAAAAACGCAAGCAAACAATACAGAATATTCATCATTGTGTTGAGTGTTGAGGTTATGTTTGCCTTACCCTGGCAGCTAGGAGATTGCCCATGGTGAAGTGATTCACAACTAGCTTAGGGTTGACCTGAGTGGGTAAGAGATACGGATGAGAGACAGAGAGAGAGGAGGGGCGAGAAAGGGAGGGGAGGAGGGAGAGAGGGAGGCAGGAAGGCAGGGAGGGAGGGAGGAAGGGAGGGAAGGAGGGAGGGAGGGAGGGAGGGAGGGAGGGAGGGAGGGAGGGAGGGAGGGAGGGAGGGAGGGAGGGAGGGAGGGAGGGAAAGGGACACAGACCTACCTCCAATGAATGTTGCATCACAGCGGTAGCATCAGAATCATGTCCCATTCGATATAGCACATTGGCCAGGCTCACCAACGCAACATCCTTTACAGAGAAATGAAAAATACACACACACAGTCATATACACATAGTATTGTAAAAATACATGTCAAATTTAAATCCACCAATGTTAAGATGTTTTGACGTGCTTTGTATGTGTGGTTTGGCCCAGCCAGCTGAGCTGCCTCTTAGCTCAGTTGGTAGAGCATCTGTCTAGAACACAGTGTTGCCAATCCTGCTGGATCAGGGTCCATTATTCATATACATGAAATATTCAGCCGAGATCCCAAGGCAATACAACACAACACAATGCAACTTGCCCAAGGGGTATGTAGCCAGGGACTGTCCTGGGATATCCTACGCCCCCGATTTGACAACTAGTTAACCCTGTCTGAGGAGCAGCCACAGCCCCTCCCTATCAGTAAAGGGGGTGGAGCTGAATACATGGTGAAGCTCCACCCCTTTTGATGGGGAGGAGGCTGGGCTTGCAATGAAGACTACACAGAAGATGATACATAGACATCCCAGGATAGTCCTACGCAGTTCTGGACATACCTAGTCACCTTCAAGGAAAACTGAGCTGCCTTAGGCAAGACTCAAACCAGCGATATTACACATACATACCTTGGTGGTTTCATCAGAGAAGTATAGTGAGTGCTTGAGGCAGTTTATTGCCATTTCTCCATCTCCTTTTATCCTCCAATACAGAGCAGCAAGATTGGACAGCACCCATGATGAGGTATTCTGTATGGGGCATATAGAGTGAACCCCTCTAATTAGGACACCCTGAAATTAGGACACCTCAATAAACAGGACACCTTTTACTGCAGTGCAACCTCTCTAATCTGGATACCCTTGGGACGGAAGAAAGTGTCCTGATTAGTGAGGTGTCCTGATTTCAGGGGTTGAAAAGTACACAAACATGGCATTTGGGACAGCAAAAAGTGTCCTGTCTATTGAGGTGTCCTACTTTCAGGGGGTCCTGATTAGAGGGGTTCCACTGTACTAGATTTGTGAATATTAAATCCTTGAAATCAGGACACCTCACTAAGCAGGACACATTCTTCTAAACCAAGAGTCTCCTGATTAGAGAGCACTGCACACATTTCACTAGCCTCTCAACTATCCCTTATGCCTTACTGCTGCCATGGAGATGTTAATTCGTGTAGCAACATCTTCAACAGATCGATAGGAGCCACTGAGGTTGCAGAGCACCTCCATTAATCCTCTCTCAGGTTTGTACTGTTCAACTAGTGGGTGGTCACCCATACCCTGAGGGAGGGAGGGAGGGAGGGAGGGAGAGGGAGGGAGAGGGAGGGAGGGAGGGGTGGGAGGGAGGGAGGGAGGGATGGAGAGGGGAGAGAGGGAGGGAGGGAGGGGGGAGGTAGCAAGTGAGGGAGGGAGGGGTGGGAGGGAGGGAGGGAGGGAGAGGGGGAGAGAGGGAGGGAGGGAGAGAGGGAGGGGGAAGGAGGGAGGGAGGGAGAGAGAGAGAAAGAGAGAGAGCTAATGTGTACTGATGCAAACACTACATTAGATATAATGTACATGTAGGTACTCACTGCTAGGTTGGGAAAGATCTTAGTTGAGGTAGGGAAGTTAGTGGGACAATATGGTATGAGAGATGTGTCCTCTAGCGGAGTGGTGAAGTCAATGTGTTCATCAACCCTGTGTGTGTGTGTGTGTGTGTGTGTGTGTGTGTGTGTGTGTGTGTGTGTGTGTGTGTGTGTGTGTGTGTGTGTGTGTGAGGGAGGGAGGGAGGGAGGGGAGAGTTAGAGAGAGAAAGGGTCAACAATTCTTTCTTCTCTAAAAACTCACTTCACTCCCTTTGCAGTGACAGACAACCAAGTGCTGGTAAAAATCAGTGTCTTTGGCAACGACATCGCTGCACAGTCCTGAAGACTTGGCCACGGACGATAGCCTGGATATCGCTTAGTACTACCCTTCTTCCTCATCTTCAGAGGTATGTCACTCTCCTTGGGACCACTTTCTCCCTTGCCGTCAGCTCTCTCCCTTTCCAAACCCTTCTGTTCCTTTTTGCCTTTTGATGGTTTTTCATCACTTTTGTCTAAAGTCGCTTGCTTCGCATCATTTTTGACAGGTCTTCTCTCCTCCCCTTTCAACAGAATAGGTTTCGGTTTTTCATTAGAAATCACCTTCACAGGCGTCGTATGTGTAACTGGTGACTGGTTGTTAGCGATAGCCTTTGCAGACGCCACTACGATATCTCTAAGCTCTGCTTCGATCTCTGCCCGGCTTTGCGCTATCAACTGAGGATCGTAGTTATTATTCTCGGCCTGTATGCGACTGGCGACCTGTTTCATAAGCGGTGTGATGTCGAAATTCTGCGGTTCGTATCTCAGCTGTCGTTCAAATTCATTCCCTTGATTCTGACTCTGCCTTTGCTTGATAAATTCTTCCAGTGATCCATCATTTTCGACTCTCATAATCTCCTCTCTAAGTCTGCGTTCAATCTCCTCTCTCTCCTTCCTCTCTTTCTCTCCCTCCAGCTCGGCAGCTCTCCTTCGCTTGTCTCTAAGCAGAGCCAGATTGGTCATGTACTGAACAGCATTCATCCCAGTATACGGACACTCGCTTTCATCACTTTCACGCGAATGCGAGTCAAAATCTGTTGGTTTTACTGTGGGTGGAGGTTGGCGAGTTTTCTCATGTCCTTTAAGGCTTTCAAGAGCTCTGTTCAAATCTTGAGTGACAGTGAACTCATTATTGAGATGTCTGGCTTCGGTCTGAGTGATCTACACATTGGAGAGAAGTTAGGAGGAGCTTATTATTCAACCCATGAAGTGAGGTCCCTTACTAACCAGGACACCTCATTAATCAGGACACCTCGCTAATCAGGACACCTCACTAACCAGGACACTTCACTAATCAGGACACCTCACTAATCACGACACCTCATTAATTAGGACACCTCACTAATCAGGACACCTCATTAATCTAAAATAAATTTAAGTTCTAGACAGATGATCAACCAACCAAGCCACCGAGGCACTGAACTGGCTGTGAAGAAGGGAGAAGGCATGAGAGAGAGGGAGAGGGATAGGAAGAGCCGGAAAGACGGAGGAAGGAGGGAGGGAGGGAGGAGACAGGGAGGGAGGGAGGGAGGGATGGAGGGAGGGAGGGAGGGAGAAAGGGAGAAAGGGAGGGAGGGAGGGAGGGAGGGAGGGAGGGAGGGAGGGAGGGAGGGAGGGAGGGAGGGAGGGAGGGAGGGAGGGAGGGAGGGAGGGTGGGCTAGTACCACTAAGTTTACCTTTAACTTCAGCTGTTCCTTTTCTTCCTTAAACTTCAGTGAACAACGGACAAGTCGTAGTGCAGACAGAGCATGCTCAAATGTGGGCTGTTGGTGGAGTGCCATTCTGAAGTGGAGGCTGGCTCCGATGTGATCCCCCAGGGTGAGGTAGATACCGGCTAGAGTGTAGTGACTGACAGGCTGGGAGGAGGGAGGGAGGGAGAGAGAGAGGGAGGAGGGGGAGGAGAGGAGGGGAGGAGAGAGGGAGGGAGAGGTGGAGGGAGAGAGGGAGGGAGAGGTGGAGGGAGAGAGGGAGGGAGAGGTGGAGGGAGAGAGGGAGGGAGGGCGGGAGGGAGAGAGGAAAGGAGGGCGGGAGGGAGAGAGGGAGGAGGGGAGGGAGGGAGGGAGAGAGGGAGGGAAGGAGGAAAGGAGGAGAGAGGGAGAGTAAGGGAAGGAGGGAGGGAGGCACAAGGAAGAGGAAACAGACACAAATCAGAGAATATCTCGCTAGCTTCACTCACCCAGACCAGTGACTACAGACTTACTGAATTCTCCACAACATCCAGTCCAGCCCTTGCAGCAATAATAGCCTCATTCATAAACCCATTACGATGGAAGACATTAGCAAGTCCAATATACCCCACATCTTTGGCATCGTTTGGACAATATCGAAGTGTCCGTCTGAGACACTCAATAGCATGCTGTGGTTCCCCTGCATATGTGAAAAGATATAATTTACAGTGGAACCCCTCTAATTAGGACCCCCTGAAATGAGGACACCTCAATACACAGGACACATTTTGCTGTCCCAAATGCCATGTTTGTGTACAATTTAACCCCTGAAATCAGGACACCTCACTAATCAGGACACTTTCTTCTCTCCCAAGGGTGTCCTGATTAGAGAGGTTCCACTGTACATGTACTCAGTTGGTAAGAGCGTTGCCTAGAGTATGAGGGTCGTGGGTTCAAGTCCCACCTGAGGCAGCTAATTTTTCTTTGAAAATGACTGCTTTGGGTGAGTTGTGTTGTGTTGCTTTGTCTTTCTGTTGTGTTGTGTTGCCTTGCTTTGTCTTTCTAAGCATCTCATGTAATGATTAATCATGTACTGAATCTCTCATTGCCTAGTGTGTTGTGGGTTCAAATCCCATATACATGTACATGTACATACCTGACACTCTCCAATACACAGAGGCCATTGTAAATAATGCCCAGTTTGGTCCGTTCTACATGAGAGAGAGAGGGAAGGAGGGAGGGAGGGAGGGAGGGAGGGAGGGAGGGAGGGAGGGAGGGAGGGAGAGGAGAGGGGGGGGGGGGAGGGAGGGAGGGAGGGAGGGAGGGATGGAGGGAGGGAGAGAGAGAGAGATATCCCATACATGTAAAGGACCATCCAATACAATACATGTACCTTGACCATCGCAGCATAAATGGCCTCTCCACTTTCTTCAAATGACAGGGTTTGCCCCATCGCACCTGATACAGCATTTATTAGTACCTACACACACATACATAAAATCCTCAGACCTCACTTTGCACAACAAACCATCCCTTACCTTCTTGAGGCCGTTTTCTGTTAACCTTTTGCTACCTTTTAGTTGAGAGCGATACATGACAGGATAGAGGTGGTCCATTGCTGGGGGGGAGGGGGGAAGGAGGGGGGAAGGAGGGGGGGAGGGGGGAGGAGGAAGGAGGGAGGAAGGGGGAGGAGGAAGGAGGGGGGAGGGGGGAGAAGGGGAGGAGGAAGGAGGGGGGAAGGGGGGAGGAGGGAGGGGGGAAGGGGGAGGAGAAAGGAGGGGGAGAGGGGAGGGGGAGGAGGGGCGAGGAGGGAGGAGGGAGGAGGGGCGAGGGGGAGAGGGGAGGGGGAGGAAGGAGGGGTGAGGAGGGAGGAGGGAGGAGGGGCAAGGGGAAGGGGAGGAGAAAGGAGGAAGGGGGAAGAGGAAGAGAGGGGAGAGGGAGGGCATGATATTCTGGGTATACATTGAACATGTACCTCAGGAGGTATTCAGTCTACTAGAACATTAGTGGGACAGAAGAAAGTGTCCTGATTAGTGAGGTGTCCTGGTTAGTGAGGTGTCCTGATTAGTGAGGTGTCCTGATTTCAAGGTATTTGGGAAAGAAAGGTTGCACTGCTAATTGGAGTGTCCTCAGTTTAGGACGTCCTGATAAGAGGTTCCTCAGTTTAGGACGACCTGAAAAGAGGGGTTTCACTACTACGTACTTGTCATGGAGTATGGAAGTTCCACAATGTCTGTACATCGGGGCTGTTGTCTCAGATATGGGGGAACGGGGTAGGGACTATCTTGAAGTACATGTTAGTTCTGAGGGAGGGAGGGAGGGAAGGGGGAGTGGAGAGGAGGAGAGGGAGGGAGGGAGGGAGGGAGGGTGGGAGGGGGAGAGTGGAGAGAGGAGAGGGAGGGAGGGAGGGGAGAGTGGAGAGGGGGAGAGGGGAGAGGGAGGGAGGAGGAGAGTGGGAAAAGAGACGAGGTCACTTCCAAAAATTATCATTCCTTTCCTACTCCTCACTTTGCAGATTTGCCATAACTTGTGGTTGTGGTTTTCATTAATTAAATAGCAAGATATGGATGTAATTACTACGGCTCACATGGTTGCGTAACCTACGCCTCTTCCTTTACACCACTGTACCCAATCCAATAACTTAGACACACAGGAAGAGAAGAGGTACAGTAGTTGAATGCATGCACTCTTGGCGAGTGTGAGACACAGTGACCTTTGTACCAATTATGTAAGTACTGCACATAACAAGAAATGTGGCAAAAGTGATCAGACCAGACCCCACCCTTTCCCTTGGGGTGTGGTCTGGGCACACAACTAAGGTAAGCTGCTCACTGCCAATTACGGAGGGAGGGAGGGAGGGAGGGAGGCAGGGAGGGAGGGAGGGAGGGAGAGAGGGAGAGAGAGAGAGGGAGAGAGAGGGAGAGGGGAAGAGAGAGAGAGAGAGAGAGAGAACAGAAACCTCAGTTTAGGGACACAATCCCTTCCAAAAATTGAAATGACATAGCTCTTATCACAGTCCGTGCAGGAAGGGAAGGCTGCTGGCTCCCCTTTTAGAGATTTGATGTAACCTTGTGGTTGTGGTTTTCATTACTTCAAATAGCAAGATATGAATATAATCACGGCTATACGTTGCGTAACCTACACCACTTCCTTTCCCCACTGTATCGAAAGAGTGATAAGTAGGTAGGAAGGTAGGCAGGTAGGGAGGGAAGGAGGGAGGGAGGGAGGGAGGGAGGGAGAGAGAGAGAGAGATCAGTTCAGGGATAGAGTCCCTTCCAAAATTAAACAGTAGACCTCCAAGTGAAGATGGAACAGAAGAAAGCTGGTTCTGTTACTTCTACAGATTCACTGAAACCTTTTGGTTTGGTTTTAAATTACAATAGCATAATTACACCTGATACACTTATGCAACTCCCTACTCTCACACACACACACACACACACACACACACACACACACACACACACACACACACACACACCTACTCAGAGGGAAGGGAGCAGAGGGAGAGAGACAGAAATTTTTTAGGCACTCGTGAGAACCAAAAGAATAAGAGCCAAGCCTGCAGCTGTTACTTTTATTGATATACTGCAACCTTGTGGTTGTGGTTTCATTAATTACATGGCTGCAATATAAATATAATCACTGTTGTTTCACCGTGTCCCTCTCTCCCTCCTTCCCCCACCCCCTGCCTGCCCTCTCTCTCTCTCTCTCTCTCTCTCTCCCTTCCCTCCCTTACTATATCCACTCCACTTACTCCACTCCTCTTGCCTCAGATGACAGATAAATTCCAGTAAAGCTCAACAACCCTAACTCACTTCCTGCTACCGATTCAACCAGTTTGATACAGTTGGCCATATTAGGCCAGTAATAGCACGTGGTCGTGATCATTCAGGTAAGGTCAAAGGTGACTAAGTTTTACTGAACAGCCCTATTCTGCACAGTGGCTCATATAGCATTTAAACTAACGAAAGACGCATGGAGACTACTTCTAAACAGCTCAGAGGCAGTTGGGCACACGTCATCATAGATCACGTGAACTGTGGCACTGATTAAAAATTTGGAACCTTTTGTAGCCTCGCTGTAGTCTTGTCTCAGGAGAGAGATCTAAAGCATCCTAGGGGTAGTCCAACTTTTCTAACTCCAACTGACCCCAGTAAGAAGCGAATGCAGAGGAGGTTGCTGCACACTCCTGGTAAGAGCATTGCTAGCTCGCAGAGATTAATGCACCGTATCCTGGTTGCCCAAACAGTACACCCATTATTGTAGCTTAATTTCAAGGACAGGAAAGATCACTGCAGTGGATGGAGCCAGAGGGAGGGAGGAAGGGAGGGAGGGAAGGAGGCAGACACACACACACACACAGGACTTCTCAACCCTGTCAGAGGGAGAGAGGGCTAGGAAGAAAACAGACAGAAATTTTAGGGACAGGGTCCCTTCCAAAAATTACTGTATTAAACAGTCCTCAAGTGTACCAGTATACGCTGGCTATGGTTGGGAGTTTTATAGATTTACTGCAACCTTGTGGTTGTGGTTTCATTAATTACATGCACAATATGAATATAATCACTATTGTGTACCCTCCCTCTCCTTCCCTGCCCCTCCCCTCCTTCCCCCTCCCTCCCTCTCCTTCCCTCCCCCTCCCCTCCTTCCCCTCCCTCCCTCTCCTTCCCTCCCCATCCCCTCCTTCCCCCTCCCTCCCTCTCCCTCCCTCCCCCTCCCCTCCTTCCCCTCCTTCCCCTCCCTCCCTCTCCTTCCCTCCCCATCCCCTCCTTCCCCCTCCCTCCCTCTCCCCCTCCCTACCCCTCCTTCCCCCTCCCTCCCTCTCCCCTTCCCTACCCCTCCCTCCCTCCCCCCATACACCACTTACTCAACTCCTCCGTAACTATTTCAAAATTATCTCCCTACACATTCCATACAGCGCACACACACACACACACACACACACACACACACACACACACACACACTCTCTCTGCCGTAGCTATGGACCTCTGTCTCTTGATGTGTGTACTGTAATATGTACATCCTGTAAACCCAGGGTAATGAATATCCATCAATCAATCACACACACAAACACACTTCATTTCATACTGATTTTTTAGCTGTGTGTGTTAGTGGGGTTAATAGTGATGAATATGCTCGTGGTCATCCTTGTGTGGTGTTTTATATAGGACCTCTCTCCACACACACACACACACACACACACTTAGTTATTGGACTGCTCAACCCTACCAGAGAGAGAAGCACACACACACACACACACACACACACACACACTCTTAGTTATTGGACTTCTCAACCCTACCAGAGGGAGAGAGGTGCACACACACACCCCCACACACACCCACACACACACACCAACCCACCCACACCCACACCCACACCCGCACACTTATTTATTGAACTTCTCAACTCTACCAGAGGGAGAGAGGTTTAGAAAGAAAGTAGGCAGACTGAAATTTTAGGGACAGAATCGCTTCCAAAAATTAATGTACGGAGTCAATCTCAAGTGTGATAGTACCTTGGCTATGGTTGGTGGTTTTATAGATTTACTGCAACCTTGTGGTTGTGGTTTCATTAATTACATGGCACAATATGAATATAGTTATTGTTGTGTCCCTCCCTCTCCCTCCCTCCCTCCCTCCCTCCTTCTCCCTCTCCTCCCTCTACTCCACTTACTTAACTCCCCTAGCCTCAGGTGACAGATAAGTTCAGGTAAAGCTCGACAACCCTGACTCACTTCCCGCCAATGACTCAACCAGTTTAATACAGTTGGCCCAGTACAGGTCATCTAAACAGCTAGTGGCCGGGATTGTTTGGGTAAGGTCAAAGGTGACTAAAGTTTTAAGAACAGCTTTATTCCAAAGAGCTTCACAGTGGCCACTTAAACTAACTGAAAACACAGAGACTGCTTCTAACCCTTCAAAGCGGTAAAACAACTCTTTCCAAATTCCACGTGATCCTCCTTATCGGACTTTGACTCTGTTGCACAGCTTCCAGAAGGAGAACGCGCGTGCAGGTTCGGAGGAAGAGACACAGTAATATTTACTAGTGGCGGGCGATACGATACCGAGGTATCAATATTTCCGATTCTAGTGCTGGACTTGCTAATATCGATAATTCAATACTGCTACAAACTGATACGATACTTGCTCATGTGTGTAGATATAGACACGTGATGATCCTAACTATCTAAATTAGTGGTAGTACTAGGCACTCTCGTAGCCATGAATAAGTGAAAGAGAAGCTCTGTTTCGACTGACTTCGATGATAGATACATCCGGTGTTATATCGATTCTGTATCGATACTTCCAATATTTGTAGTCAGAATACTTGGTATTGTATCATAATCCCTTGTATCGTCCACCACTAATATTTAGGGACAGAGTCCCTTCCAAAAATTGTGTATTAGTGTACTATTCATTCTCAGAAGCGAACACTGTGGAATGGTGGTTAGTTTTATAGATTTACTGCAACCTTGTGGTTGTGGTTTCGTTAATTACACGGAACAATATGAATATAATCACCGCTGTGTCCCTCCTCCTAACCTTCAAAACTCAACATATATATACCAATTCTCGCTAACGTTGCCCTGCGGCTCACGGCTCACGTGACCTTGCTTAATTGACTTCCAAAACCTCCCTGGAGGAAGCTAGGAGTAGGCCTAGACACATTGTGCTGGCATAATTTTGAGCATAATAGCTCTCATTCTTGACTGGAGCATAATTGAACATGACAACTTCCTTGAGCATAATGATTTCGAGAAAGCTTACGTTCAAGCATCACTCCAACTTGTACATAGTTATGTAGTGGACTGTTCTGATACCGTGTAAAATGGCTCTTCAGAATCGAAGACCCTATCAGTGGATGCTGAAATTAGATCTATTGGTAGCCGAGTCACTTTTTGGGCCATGTCTCACATCACGTGACAGGGTCAAAGGTCACCTACTATGGCTTTGATTGAGCATAATGATTAGCTTTTTGGAGCATAGCATAATGACTTGAATTTGAGTATAATGTACCAAACCTAGCCTTGGTTCCAGGCTTTCCCCGCAAGTGTTTCATTACGCACTGATTAAACATTGAAAAGTCGGGGAAGGCCTGGGTGCAAACGTCACGTGAGGTAGACGTTAGGTAGATGCCTGGCGGTATAGCACTTTTCGTGTATGTGTATTAAACATTGAAAAGTCGGGGAAGGCCTGGGTGCAAACGTCACGTGAGGTAGACGTTAGGTAGATGCCTGGCGGTACAGCATTTTTCGTGTATGTGTACTAAGGAGCAAGTGATGGTCTTCAACGGACGATCCATGTATTCCTGACTCTTGAGCAAACACCCCACGCCAGAGTTGCCACATTAGGTCATCTGTAGTACCCAAACACGCAAAGTGCCACACCACCAGGTGTCTACCTAACCTCTACCTCACGTGACGTTTGCACCGAGGCCTTCCGACTTTCAATGTTTTACTCCCACACACAATTAGCGCGTAATGTAAACGCTCGCGGGGAAGGCCTGGGACCCAGGCTATACCAAACCTTCCCCCTAGGAGGAAGGCAGACAGAAATTATTAGGGACAAGGTCCCTTCCAAAAATTAAGGTATGAAAGAAGATCGCCAGAACCGGCAAGACTGTACACGGTACTGCTGGTTTAGTTTTATAGATGCACTGCAACCTTGTGGTTGTGGTTTCATTAATTACATGACACAATATGAATATAATCACTGTTGTGTCCCTTCCCTCCCTCTCCTCCCCTCCCCCTCCCTTCCTTCCCCTTTCCTCCCCTTCCCTTCCTTCCCCCTTCTTCCCCCTCCCCCTCTCCCTTACTGTATCCACTCCACTTACTCAACTCCCCTAGCCTCAGGTGACAGGTAGGTTCCAGTAAAACTTGACAACCCTGACTTACTCCCCGCCAACGACTCAACCAGTTTGATACAGTTGGCCTTATTAGGCCAGTACGGGTCATCGTAAATAGCAAGGGGTCGCGATCGTTCTGGAAAAATTAAATGCTCTACTTCAGTCGGGAGAGGGTTGTACGGTAGGAATTCCAGCCCTCGATAAGCAGAAGAATACTTGCTGTCTTTTGAGGCCACAAATTCCACAGTAGGTCTTGAATCACTGGGAGGATCAGGGGAATTTGAACTCGAATCGTCGATCTCGATTTTTAAAGAGCTACGCTCCTTCTTCTCCTCTTTGTCTCTCATTAATACATCATTCTTCTGTTTCTTGCGGCGTTCTTCAACTCTTCTGAGTTGCTCTTGAAGAGCTCTGAGACATTCCGTCTGTCCATTGACTAGTGCACAGTTTAGAGATGCAGATAACGCTGGGGAATCCCCCTTATCATCTGTGAATCTCATTTTCGTGGTTTGTCCTTTGACCTCACAGTAATTGAAGCCAAGCTTGCCCATTTTCTCAATCTCTGCACAATCCTCTAATGTTTCTGCGCAGTAGCCTGATGGATACTGGCTGTAGTTTAAAAACGGCGAGGGCAATCGGCACACAGGCTGCTCAATCTTCCAACAGTCCAACCCATTACAGGATTGAACCTTAGTGGCACCAGCTGAAGGAGAGGGACGAGACTCTTCCTTTAACAGAGGAAGATCGCAATCCGAACATTCCTCATCGGATAGAGGGCGTAGAACAAGACGTAGTCTGGACCCAGATTTCCCACGTCGCAACTTGGAACCAACCATCATATCAGAGGAGGAATTGAGAGTGTCATTAGAAGTACCGTCAAGTACTGTACTATTGACTCCAGAGTGGTCTGGTGTGGAGGAACTGCCTTCAGCTTTGCTTTCTCCTATCTCGATTTCTTCCCTTCCTCCTTGTTCGTTCTGGGAAGTAATCCGCTCTCTTTCTTCCTTCACTCCATCATCGTCACTCCCCTCTGAGAACTCTCTCCCTTCCTCTCCCTTTTCATCCCTCCCTAGTTCATCATCTCCCTCTCCCTCCCTCCCCTCTCCCTCCTCCTCCCCCTCTTCCATCATAGTCAAATCTTCAATATGTATAATCACCACTTCCTCCTTCTCCTCTATCTGCTCGCTCTCCCTCTCTGGAGCCGCACAAATACTTTCTTTCTTATCTGTCAAAGTACACACAACAATAATAATATTTATGAGGCTGCCATAGCATTACTGCCATCGACCACACACCCACAATCATGGGCAGAGCCACACATACACACATGTACATTTACATACAGCCAAATCCCTACCGTCTGTTCCTCCCTCACCTGAGGAACATAACTTACCATCCGTTTGCCCCTCAACTCCAGTCAGCTGCTGATCCTCAGCCAAGGACTGAAGTTGACTAGGGCATGAGTCATCACTGTACAGTTTTGGTTTACGTACATCCCAGACACCTACAACATATTCCTTCACTAAGCTGAGTAAATGCTGCTCAAAGTCGTATTCCCAAAGCTCACTTCCTAATGTTTTCTCTATCACACAGTACGGTTAATTAACGGTGCATATAACTTGTTCTAATTAAGCGAATTTACTTGTCAGTGCCTCTTCGGATAATCGAGAGTTCGAATAATCGCGGTTTGGATAACAGAGGTTCTACTGTATGAAGATACTAGCCTTGTACCCAGGCCACGTGAGGGAGGGGGAAGCACCTTCATGCAGCCTAGGCACAAAGTTAACTAGGTACAATATTGGAGCCTACTTATTAACCCCCACAACACATACACGTGAAATAGTCAGACATAGAGACTGATCAGTGAGGTGTCCTGATTAGTGAGGTGTCCTGATTAGTGAGGTGTCCTGATTAGTGAGATGTCCTGATTAGTGAGGTGTCCTGATTAGTGAGATGCCCTGATTAGTGAGGTGTCCTGATTAGTGAGGTGTCCCGATTAGTGAGGTGTCCTGATTAGTGAGGTGTCCTGATTAGTGAGGTGTCCCGATTAGTGAGGTGTCCCGATTAGTGAGGTGTCCCGATTAGTGAGGTGTCCCGATTAGTGAGGTGTCCTGATCAGTGAGGTGTCCTGATTAGTGAGGTGTACTGATTAGTGAGGTGTCCTGATTAGTGAGGTGTCCTGATTAGTGAGGTGTACTGATTAGTGAGGTGTCCTGATCAGTGAGGTGTCCTGATTAGTGAGGTGTCCTGATTAGTGAGGTGTCCCGATTAGTGAGGTGTCCTGATTAGTGAGGTGTCCCGATTAGTGAGGTGTCCTGATTTCACAGCATTAGGAGCAATAAAAGATGGCTCCAGGGTCAACTCCTGCAAGCCACACCCACCTTCTTTGTGCCGGCTAGTGTCAAGGTCCCACTGACCTCGGTGACCCTTCTCGACAATGTAACTCTTTTTTACTAATTCCACTTTTTCGTAAAACTCATCCAGCTTGGCCTGAGGAGAGAGAGAGAGAGAGAGAGAGAGGAGAGAGAGAGACCAGACTCAGTGGCTGAACGGTTATGTTCAAAAGCTGTGGATTGGGAGGTCAGTGGATCGATGCTCGCAACAGGGAATTCTTTCTCTGACCGGACCTTCATCCAGGGTCTTAAAATAATTGGGAAGAAGCCTCATGCCTTTGTGTTCTGCGCCTTGGTGCCTTAAAATATGTATTAGCCCTATGCCCAAGTAGGCAATCACAACTGCATGTGGCCTCGCTCTGTTCAATGATGACATCATTGCTACCACCTAAGAGGTACATGGCCACCATTGCACTACATGCGCCTGGGTGTGGTCAACCCAGTAGGCACAGGTGGCGTATTGCACTCTGCACACACACACATGCAGACACACCACAAGCTAACCTGTGTCTCGTCCAACTTTCTCGAATACTTCATGGATGCCTCTACCTTCCTAATCTCACAGAGAACAGAACTGTACACAGACAACACTGGTTCAGAGGTCGGTTCCAGTGACAGGGAGTATCGGAACTCGGATATGGACTCATTGAACAACCCGAGGGACTGAAAATGGAGAGAGAGAAAGAAGTGTAAGTACATTACACATGTATTGATATCAAGAATATTCTGTTTTTCTTTTCCTTTCTCTCCTTCTCCCTATCCCTCTCCCCCCCCCCCCTCTCCCCCTCTCTCCCTCCCTCCCTCCCTCCCTCCACCTCTCCCTCCCTCCCTCCCTCCCTCCCTCTCCCTCCCTCACCCCTCCCCTCTCTCCCTCCCCTCCCTCCCTCCCTCCCTCACCCCTTCTCCAACAGCCCTCACCACATAAACATTTCCGAGTGTGTAATGAAGCACATTTACATCAGGACTGATATCAATAGCCAGTTTCAACGGCACAACTGCATCTTTGGAGTGCTTGGTGCGATGGAGAACATTGGCTAGGTTTAGATAGGCTATGTCGAGTGAAGAGCTGAGGAGAGAGGGAGGGAGGGATGGAGAGAGGGAGGGAGGAGGGAGAGGGAGGGATGGAGAGAGGGAGGGAGGGAGAGAGGGAGGGAGGGAGGGAGGGAGAGAGGGAGGAAAGAATAAAGAGAGTAGAAATTAAACAATTAGTGCTGACTCATTATTGTGTGTATGTGTTCTTACACAGGTGAATAGTGCAGTGATCTTCTAATACACTCCACTGCATTGTACATATTGCCACGTGCCCTCCAATACAGAGAGGCCAAATCCAGCAAGACCCACGATGTTGAATTCTAAAGAAAAAAAACACATACATTTATAGAGAAAGCCTCCTGACTAGAGGGAAAGTGAGACAAAGGTATTATTTAGGGACAGAGTCCCTTCCAAAAATTAACATACAACAGAATCCCTTCATACACATCTATGCCTCCGGGTAGGGTAAGGGAGAGGGAGTGGCTGTTACTTTTATGGAGTTTTGGCAACCTTGTGGTTGTGGTTTCACTAATTGCATGGCACAACATGAATATAATCACTGTTGGTTGCTGCCTATGGTAGCTTCCTCTCCAGTGCTGTCCTAAATATGTGTTTGAACCCCCTGAAATCAGGACGTTTATTAGGACAACTTTTTGCTGCCCTGAGTACCATGATCCTGTTGAAATGATAATGTGATAACTGGGGAACATTTGCTGTCGCATATACCATGTTGGTGTACCTGAAATCAGGACACCTCGGGGAGGGTGTCCTGTTTCTAGAGACGTCCCCATTTCAGGGCGTCCTGATTTACCAGTACCTACCTTCTCCAGTGCGTGGTGGACAAGGTTACCAAGTGTCTCTACGTTCATGTTGACTGAGGCCAGGACACCTTTCTCAGGAGGAGCAACGAGGGAGTAACGCTCCTGTACCCCTGTGTTGCCAGGGAAACAAAAATTTTATCAACATGTCATAAAAATCAATAAAAATCAATAATTGGGTTACTTGTAGGAAGAAGAAAGTGTCCTGATTAGTGAGGTGTCCTGATTTAGAGTACAAAAGTATGAATTTCTGGCTGTTTCGCGTAACAATATTCATTCATTTCAGTTTGGGTCCTAATTAGAGGAGCTCACCCTTACCTTCAAGATGATCTTATTTCAGGTCCTAATTAGAGGGGCTCACCCTAATTACCTTCAAGATGATCTTATTTCAGGTCCTAATTAGAGGGGCTCACCCTAATTACCTTCAAGATGGTCTCAATTCAGGTCCTAATTAGAGGGGCTCACCCCACCTTCAAGATGGTCTCAATTCAGGTCCTAATTAGAGGGGCTCACCCCACTTTCAAGACAGTCTCAATTCAGGTCCTAATTAGAGGGGCTCACCCCTTACCTTCAAGATGGTCCAAGGCATATACGCTGTAGTCCAGTGGTGTGATGCAATACGGTTCCCCTGGCAACTGGCTGAAGGAGGAGTCAAGATAGTCTGCAATACTGATAAGAGAGGGAATGATTATCACTGGGAAGAGTGTCCTGATTTGTGAGTACTGGTGTCCTGATTGTGAGGTGTCCTGATTAATGAGGTGTCCTGATTAGTAAGGTGTCCTGTTTGTAGAAAACTTCATTAGGGTCATATTCAGTCCTAATTAGAGGGGCTTGCCTCAAATAGGAAACATACATGTACATGTACATAAATGCATCCCATCACTACAAGCAATGAAATAAGAATGTCGTTGTGTATACAAGTAACCTTACAGGTTAATGTAACATGAAATATGTACATTGTACATGTACATGTATGCTCACATAAATGGCTTCATCATATGTACATTTTCTTTTATATATGTAAATGGCTTTTTGACATTGAACGAATGGAGCTAAAACATAAGTCTAATTTTAGGAAGCATTTAGGGCACAGACAGACAGAAAGACAGACAGACAGACAGACAGATGGACGGACAGACAGACAGACAAACCGACCGACTGACCGACTGGCCTGGCCCACCGAATAATTTCCCAGCTACTTATTGGAGTCAAGCAATCCAGTAGACAGTAAGAGTTACTGGTCAATAGACAAATGGGTCAGGTTTGCCCCCCCCCCCCCCCCCCCCCCCCAATATTTTGTATCTACCTACTCCACTGATACGTTAAAGGTGAGGTTACTGAAGCAAATATATATATTTATATAGAAAATAACGGGGGATGACCCCCCGGAGCCCCCTGGGGTTCCTACACCACTGGTTACAGACAGTGTATCTCAGGATTGGAAAGCACATCAATGTGGCATTTGTGTCAGTAATACTGCTCATCATGGCACCCTTTGTTCATGAGACAATTTGTGTGAGAGGAATGGAATGCAAACTCGGTAAGAGTTACCTGATCTGTTTGTGCTCAAGCGGAAGAACAGTGCTGACGTACAAATCAAGGGTAGTGATTGATGGAACATGACGACATTCTGGTTCTAAGGCGTAAAAACTTTCCTCGAAGCTTTCAAAATTTCCGAATCCTTCGAATTCGTGTCTAAAATTCAGTAAGTCATCTCGAAGTGTTTGGAGGGTGGACACTCTTTGTTCTTGTTCGAGGAGAGCGTGGAGATTGAATGGCTGACGGAGATTGAATGGAGAGCCGATCTGAGTGGAGAGGGGAGGAAGGAGGAAGGGGGGAGGGGAAGGGAGGGGAGGGAGGGAGGGGGGAGGAGTGGAGGGAGGGGGAGGAATGGAGGAAGGTGGAAGGAGGGAGAAAAGAGGAGGAAGGAGGGAGAGGGAAAGGGAGAGGGAGAGGAGGAGAGGGAGTGGGAGAGGTTGAGAAAGGAGGGAGGGAGGGAGGGCAATGGAAGGAGGGAGGGAGGGGAGGGGAAGAGTGGAGGGAGGGGAAGGAAAGCATGTATGTATAGTAGTGAAGATTCGCTATCCACATAAAGAGGCGACCCTTGATCTCCTAGTCAACTAGCTGCATACCTGAAATTCAATTTTGCCTTCCTCGGTAACCAGCCAGTGATTGAAGCTCGCAGAACGTGCCGGCACTCCAACGAGCATGCCCACCAGCCAGAGGACCACCATCACCACGCCGCTGTGTGCGCCTTGCATCTCTCTATACCTCATCCACCCAGACGGCCGCACAGTTGTCCAGCAATGTTGGCTACTGCCTTAGGGGGTGCGCCGCGCAGTCCGTTTGTTATGACTTGACCACGCCCCTCAATAAAGATTGATCACGTGATATACGATCAACAACACGTGATCCACGTTGCTAGGATACATCGTGCATTACAAACACTTGCACCACATGTACTACTAGTACTGACTGTACTGACCGGCGACGCTAGGGAAATGGCAAAGATAGAGATATATACGCGACTGAGGCCGACTCATAACCGCTTTGCAGGACTAAAGACATCTCCTAGTCATGTGTCAGTACAGGTGAATGGAATATATTTACGTACATGTAGAAACTCCGTTCCGAGCTTATGTAGCGTACAGTACAGCAATCAGGGAACCCTGAGGATACGTGATGGCTTTTGCAACCTCTAAAGCCGGTCTCCTGTGTCCCCGGGCAGCCTCTGGGCCAGGACTAAGTCACATAAACGTCCACAGTATGAGAGGTTCCACTGTGCATGTATTTTCAATTCCATAAGTATGCATGTACAGCTCATGCTTCCCCCTAGATTGGCACAACTCGTGAGGAGACCCAGGTAGAGAGGTTCAGGAAGGCACCAGGTACACGATATGACTTCAAGTTCTCACGTACGTTTGATGAAAAGGCCACCCAGTCCGAAATATTTGATACCGTAGCCAGAAAAATCGTCGATCGATTCATTGAAGGTTACAATGGAACTGTATTTGCTTACGGCCAAACCAGCACAGGGAAGACATATACTGTGGAGGGGAGTGCAAGGCAGTATGAGGAAAGGGGACTTGTACCAAGGTACGTGAGGGTACTCCTCTCCGATTAGTAACATGCTCTGAAAAAGGGTGTCTTGATGAGCAGTATTACTGACACAATTCCACATTGATGTGCTTTCCAACCCCGAGATACTCTCTCTGTAACCAGTGATGTAGGAACCCCAGGGGGCTCCAAGGGGTCGTGCCCCCCCTTATTTTCTGGTAGGGGCCCCTTTTCTGTTAGAGGTTAACAACCTGTCTCACTATGTCCTATGAGAGAAGGCTCCACTCTACATACATGTACATGTAGTACACATGTACATGTATCATATCATATGCCTATTCACACACACACACACACACACACACACACACACACACACACACACACACACACACACACACACACACACACACACACACACACACACACACACAGGATCTTGGCATATTTATACGACAATCTCGAGAAAAAGAAAAATCTAACTATAGACCATTTGAACAATGAAAGTGAAGCCTCTGTCCATTCACCATCAAAGGAGGGAATGACGAACGAAACGAAACCAGACAAACTTGTGACTGGGGCTGCAGAGATCAAAGTTCATATATCGTACATGGAGATTTATCAAGATACAGGGTATGACCTTTTGAACCCTGGCACCCGGCCTGGTTCCCTTATGCTGGCATTACCCAAGGTACAGATAGCACAGTCTGTTAGAAGTTGATATTCTGCAGTCAAAAGCAGCTTCAATCTTGACCTTGTGTGACACTCCATATGCCCTCAGGTGCACATCAGTGAGTCTGCTGATGGACAAGTGGTGGTGAGAGACCTCTCCCTCCACGAGGCAGCCACAGAGAAGGTGGCACTCAGCCTACTCTTCCAGGTACAGATACAGTTATAACCCTCTAATCAGGACACCCTGAAATCAGGGCACCCTCTAATCAGGACACCCTCTAATTAGGACACCCTGAATTCAGGGCACCCTCTAATCAGGACACCCTGAATTCAGGGCACCCTCTAATCAGGACACCCTGAAATGAAGATATCTCAATAACTTTTTACCATCCCAAATGTCGTGCTGTGTACGATTCAAATCCTGAAATCAGGACACCTCACTAATCAGGACTCTACTTTGTCCCAACGGTACGTGCCTGGATTATTTTCTCTATAATGCACTAGGTAAGCTGCCACACTCTACATGTACATGTAAGTGAGATCTGAACACAGCATGATGATATAGAGTTGTACATGTATATAGTATGGAGCTGAGTCACAATCTCGTTCATTCCACAGGGCTCAACTTGTCGTAAGGTCGCCGAGACTGCCATGAACCAAAGCTCCTCCCGTTCCCACTCCATCTTCACCATCACCATGACTACCAAACAACCAGGGTCAGAGGTCATTCTGAGGTTTGTGTTACGCAATACATGCACGTACATCTGGAATATATATTCCTGTACACACATACATTTGCAATGCACATATTCACACGTAGGTCCAAACTACATCTGGTTGATTTGGCTGGGTCTGAGCGAGTGGCAAAGACAGGGTCCGATGGCAGAATCCTTCAAGAGGCGAAGTACATCAACCTATCCTTGCACCACCTGGAGCATGTGATAGTGGCCCTCCAGCAACAAGCTAGGTACATATGGCAGTGGAAACCCGTGTGTACCACGTGGTGTAGTGGGCGGGGGGGGGGGGGGGAGCCATACAGTTTGGAACCCTGTTCTCACACAGACTGGAACTTATATGTATTTGGACATCTGTTGTATTAAAGGAGGTGTCATGGTTGTTGAGGTGTGTGATTGTTTATTTTCAGGAGTGGGCGTGGTGCTGAAGGTGTGAGACGAGGACACATTCCGTACAGGAACTCAATGCTTACTATGGTACTACGAGACAGTCTAGGTGAGGAAGGGAGAGAGGGAGGGAGGGAGAGGGTAGGAGGGAGGGGGAGAGGGGGAGGGAGGAAGGGAAAGAGGGAGGGAGGAGAGAGGGAGGAAGAGAGGGAGGGACGGAGGGAGAGAGGGAGGAAGAAAACTAACATTACCTACACTGCCACAGGTGGGAACTGCCTGACTGCCATGATAGCGACAATATCTGCAGAGGAGGGGAACATATGGGAGACCATTTCAACACTTCGTTTCTCACAGAGAGTGGCGTGTGTCTCCAACCCAGCAATGTGAGAAATGAGAAATGAGTGTACAGTGAAACCTCCCTAATAGAAAGTGTCCTGATTAGTGAGGTGTCCTAATTAGTGAGGTGTCCTGATTAGTAAGGTGTCCTGATTAGTGAGGTGTCCTAATTAGTGAGGTGTCCTGATTAGTGAGGTGTCCTGATTAGTAAGGTGTCCTGGTTAGTGAGGTGTCCTGATTAGTGAGGTGTTCTGATTAGTGAGGTGTTCTGATTAGTGAGGTGTTCTGATTAGTGAGGTGTTCTGATTAGTAAGGTGTTCTGATTAGTGAGGTGTCCTGATTAGTAAGGTGTCCTGATTAGTGAGGTGTCCTGATTAGTAAGGTGTCCTGATTAGTGAGGTGTCCTGATTAGTGAGGTGTCCTAATTAGTGAGGTGTCCTGATTAGTAAGGTGTCCTGATTAGTGAGGTGTCCTAATTAGTGAGGTGTCCTGATTAGTGAGGTGTCCTGATTAGTAAGGTGTTCTGATTAGTGAGGTGTCCTGATTAGTAAGGTGTTCTGATTAGTGAGGTGTCCTGATTAGTAAGGTGTCCTGATTAGTGAGGTGTCCTGGTTAGTAAGGTGTCCTGATTAGTAAGGTGTCCTGATTAGTGAGGTGTCCTAATTAGTGAGGTGTCCTGATTAGTGAGGTGTCCTGATTAGTAAGGTGTTCTGATTAGTGAGGTGTCCTGATTAGTAAGGTGTTCTGATTAGTGAGGTGTCCTGATTAGTAAGGTGTCCTGATTAGTGAGGTGTCCTGGTTAGTAAGGTGTCCTGATTAGTAAGGTGTCCTGATTAGTGAGGTGTCCTAATTAGTGAGGTGTCCTGATTAGTGAGGTGTCCTGATTAGTAAGGTGTTCTGATTAGTGAGGTGTCCTGATTAGTAAGGTGTTCTGATTAGTGAGGTGTCCTGATTAGTAAGGTGTTCTGATTAGTGAGGTGTCCTGATTAGTAAGGTGTCCTGATTAGTGAGGTGTCCTGGTTAGTGAGGTGTCCTGATTAGTGAGGTGTCCTGGTTAGTAAGGTGTCCTGATTAGTGAGGTGTCCTGGTTAGTAAGGTGTCCTGATTAGTGAGGTGTCCTGATTAGTGAGGTGTCCTGGTTAGTGAGGTGTCCTTATTTTGAATTGTATACAAACATGATATTTGGGGCCAAAAAAGTGTCCTGTTTATTGAGGTGTCCTCATTTCAGGGTGTCCTGATTAGAGGGGTTCCACTGTTATTGAGTAATTAGGTCCTTAAATGTTGGTCCTGTGATATCAGTACAACCTCCCACAAACCTTCCCTCTCTGTGTCACTGTAGTCGTAATGAAGAACTCGATGACAAGGTGGTGATCAAGAAACTGAAAAAAAGAGTGGCTGAGCTCGAGAGAGAGTTAGAGACACTTAGAGAGACGAGGGACCTACCATCACCAGTGAGTTGATAGTTGAAAGGCATACATTATGAGGGACCCACTTTAGGTACTGAGGTATGTGTACAGGTCTCAAAGCTGGGCATTCAGGTGTCCTGTGTGTGTGTGTGTGTGTGTGTGTGTGTATGTGTGTGTGTGTGTGTCTCTGTGTGTGTGTGTGTGTGTGTGTGTGTGTGTGTGTGTGTGTGTGTGTGTGTGTGTGTGTGTGTGTGTGTGTGTGTGTGTGTGTGTGTGTGTGTGTGTGTGTGTGTGTGTGTGTGTGAAGGGAGGGAGGGGGGAGGGAGGGTGTGTGGGTTTGTCTGGGTTACTGGATTTGCTCTTTGTCTACGCTATCTGCTTGTTGTGCTATACCTGTCTTTAGTTTCAGGTGCCAGGGAATGACCTTGCCATGTCGGAGAGTGAGAGAAGTCTCTGTCATCGAGTTCTCTACGACTTCTTCCATGGAAACATTCAAAACCCAGTGGAGGCTGGTGTGTAGTTGGACTTACATGTACATAGCATTGGATGGTGTGATCCATACCCTGACATCTTGGTGCCAATTAACACATCTGTAGTTTTAACTCATTAAAAAAATCAGGATCAGGATATCTCACTAATCAGGACACCTCAGTGATCAAGGACATCTCATTGATTAGGACACCTCACAGATCAGGACACCTCACTGATTAGGACACCTCACTGATCAATACACCAGGACACCTTACTAATCAGGACACCTCATTAATCAGGATACCTCACTAATCAGGACACCTTACTAATCAGAATACCTCACTAATCAGGACACCTCACTAATCAGGACACTTTCTTCTGTCCCAAGGGTGTCCTGATTAGAGAGAAATATTACCACATCTCTGCAGGCATTAACACTCCAGCACTGTTTCAGGAATGTCTCCATGTGCTACGAGGCATAGTCATTCAAGCCATCAAAACAGGCAACAAGGAGAGCGGGGGTACCCCCTCTCCAATTACCCCTCCCGTGACTCAGTCGGTGAAAAACAGCCCATCAGACGGTGGAGGAAGTGTAGGAACCAATTGTGGCCCTACCACTGTGGTTGGTGGACGAAACAGCACAGAAAAATCTGATTCAAGAAAACGGTCCAAAAGGAGATCACAGAGTCGTGGTATAGACAAGGGATCAGAGTCACGTGGTGGCTGTAAAGATAGTCTGCAAACATCTACTCCAGTGTATCCTCACGCTATCACACCTTCACACAGCTCACATTACTCAACACCTTCACCAACTGCACACCTTCACACTCTCACCTCCACTCCTTCCCGACCCCACACTTCACCGTTGGCCACACCCCTCTCTGCTTCTCGTCTGAGCAGTGGCATAGGTAGTTTACAAGAGGAAGAAGAAGGAGGAATTTCTGGTTTCAAACAGACTTCTAAAGTAAAAGACTCCATCCATCCTTCGAGAAATAGCTCTTCAGTGGATTCCAGAACAGATGCAAGAAAATATGGAGATGGTAATAAGAAAGATGACCCTCACAGGCTCACTAACAGTAGTGGTTTGCAACTGATGCACTCAGAAGTGTGTGAAAAATCTTTGGCTAAGGCTGAAACGGAGACTTGGGCAAAGAGAGTATTCCCCAGACACACCGTCCCCAGTGAAGGCATAGTCAAATCTCCACAAGTCAGATCGGTCCCCAGTAATGGAGATAACAACATATCTCTTCATTCCCACACACCTCCATCGATAGACTCTACACAGATGAGAAGTTCTCCTTCTCAGACACGACCAATGGACTCTCCCCAAGCAAATACCCTCTCTCCTAGCACCGGTCTGAGGTCTCCTCTGGCTAGCGGTGGGGTCTCACCCAGGACTGTTCAACAGTTACAGGATGGGATGGAAAGACTGCAAAATTCACGAGAAGAAAAGGAGAAACTCTCTGGTGACGTTCAACTTCTTTCCCTCAGAGTTGAAGAAGAGGAACTGAAGTAAGTTGTTACTTTCAATCCTACTATTCAAGCTACACATACATGTATATGAACAATCATGTGTATAGCCCACTACATGCAAGGAAAAAGAAAGAGGGAAGAAAGGAAAAGAAAAAGATGTAGACCAAAGAAAGGAGCACTAACTACAAACACATACAATACACAACAGAGGCAGAGAACCTGGGGGGGCAGGGGGCCCCCAGTTTTGGTAAGGAGGGGCTGAGCCCCCCAAAATTTGGTTGTCAATGGGTCAAATGAAGAATGTAACATTTCAGAATTAATGTATATAGTGAACTTCATGAACACTAAGCCCCCCCCCCCCCCCACTTTTGACATGGTGTCTCTGCCCCTGCATAAAATCACACAACAGCCACAATGGCTTAGAAAAATATTTATACCAGTCTCAACAGCTTAGAAAAATATATTATTCGACCGTGTATCTGTCTCTCTGTTAGTATCAGTGAGCCTCTCTGAGAATCTATGCATTGGAGTAACAATGCTTGCAACTTTCAACCAAGTCAACTCTTTGTGTCTCACGTGCACTGCATGGGATAGCTTAGTCCCTATTCATTAAATGTGTATGGTTGAAGGAATGCTCAATCCATCTGTGTTTCAGGACTCAATTGCAGGCTCTTGCAGAGCAGTTGGCCAGTCAACACGCCAGAATACTGCACTACCAGCAAACCAGCAGTGATCATCGCACCTCGACCCCCGACATGTGCTCAGAGAAGATAGCAGAACAGCAGTTGAGAATTAAGCAGGTTTTCAGTTACATGTATACACTTACAGTAAAATATCTCTTATTCTGATTGACATCACTGACCAAGCAGAAGTACATATGTCTGTGATTGAAGCTAAGATCAATACATTTTAGGCGAGGGAGAGGGTAGAAACTGGTATCTTCATTTTATGTATTTGTTATTTCAATGAACACACACACACACACACACACACACACACACACACACACACACACACACACACACACACACACACACACACACACATACACCTCAGGCTAAACTCCACCAGAAGTATTTGAGTATTCAACAACAAATCAAATCACTCCAAACTCCACCATCAATCAGGGACGGTAAAACCCTCCTCGTTAAACAATCACCTAATCTCTCTCCTCCTGCCACTAGAGAACAAAACATAAGTCCCTCTAACGCTAGTGTTGCAAGGATGGTTAATGAAGTAACTCGAACTGAACTGAATAACCATCGGGTAAGTAAACCATCTCTATATACATAGCCAAGTGCACGTATAATACATGGGCAGACTCCAATGGGCAGAGTCTAGGTTATATTAATGGGCAGAACCTAGGCTAGATTCTGCCCATTAATATAGCCCAGAGTCTGCCCATCTATAGCATATATTCTGCCCCTAGATTCTACCCATGTATAGCATATATTGCCTATTATTATAGGCTAAATTAAAAAACTATATATATATATATATATATATATATATATATATATATATATATATATATACGTGTATGCTACATTAATGGTGGGAGCCTGAGACAGGTGAGAATTGAAATACTTCAAAGGTGTCCTCTCAGTCCAAGTGTCCTGATTTCTCACCTCTTACCCACCAATTAATAGTGCATTATGAGGTATACAGTGCATCCTGTCTTGCTCAATGATTCAGGTTCAGGAAGAGATTAGACAACTGAGGTTGACACAGGCTGAAAAACAACTCCAGTTAAAAGAGGCCTCAACTCGACGAAAGCTCCAGGAATTTAAACAGCAATTACTGCAGTCTAACACTGCACAGGTCTCTACTGGCTTCACAGATAGACGACATGGAGTGCAGTCAGATCCACATTCCACTGTCATTCCATACTCCCAATCTGTCATAAACCCATGCTCACATTCCACTTCTCTTAAGACTGAAAAAGTCCACTACACTCCCCCAGCTACAGCTCCCGTTGAAAGACAAGTTGATGGTAAAAGAAAGAAAGAACCGTCTTTACAATTTCACAATAAATTTGGTACAAAACCAGTGATTTCTTCCTTGGATCATCATCACAAGGAATCGTCACACAATGCTTCAGAAGTGACTACTATTACTGTGAAGGGAAATGCCTTGAGTGTGGATGCAACGTCCAACTGTGAACAGTCAGTGACAAATGCTAGCGCTGCACACCCCAGTCCTTACCTTGTGTGGAGAGAGTGTTCACAGGTGGTTTCCAGTCCACTTTGCCAAGAGATATTCAATCCACTTCTCCTGATGCATCACGTCCCAAGTCGTTACTCACTAATAACGGGGACAAACCCATCACATCATCTTTGCAACGAAACCCTTTGCCTCATGCAGCTCGACCAGCTCTCAACAGACCTCCAGACATAGCTGCTCAGAAATGCATTCAACACTCACCAGATGTTCCTCAAGTAGAGAAACTCTTCACTCAGAAACAGCAAACATCATCACAACTCAATGTAAAAGAACCAAGTGTTCTTCCCCTCAAACCAGTACATGTACTTGGAACTGGACAAAAGTCGGGCATAATGCTGTCAGAGGAAGCAAAGGAAACAGTATACATGTGTGAAGTTCATCAGCAGAGGGCAAGAGTACTGAGGATCAGAAGGTGTATAGCAGCAGCTATCCTGATACAGAGAACTTGGAGAAAGCACAGGAAGAGCTGCTTATACAGTGGAGTGTTGTAGACCTGACTGACCCATTGTGAGAGTATTTCTAATCCATACCTTAAAATTTCAACAACTCATGGGGCAACCCTGAGAAGTTGTAACTTTAGTAATTGTAATGCCTTCAACATCCAGCTGTAGCTATGAGTTAACGTAGTGCATGGTATTATTATGGTCACATGCCCTATACTGAATGAAATTCTATCTATAGCTACCTAATGGACGGTAAGTTAGAACTCTTTGCACAAGGTTTTCTCTTTACAGAAAACAGCAACTCCTCCCAATGAGCTCTGCCTGTGCACTCTTATTGTGTTACTATACAAGTTAATGCTACAAAGCATGCTGGTATTCTAGTGTTTTCTCTTGTGTGTGTGTTCGTGGGGGGGGGGGGGGGAGAGAGAGAGAGAGGAGAGAGAGAGAGAGAGAGAGAGAGAGAGAGAGAGAGAGAGAGAGAGAGAGAGAGAGAGAGAGAGAGAGAGAGAGAGAGAGAGAGAGAGAGAGAGAGAGAGAGAGAGAGAGAGAGAGAGACCAGACTCAGTGGCTGAAGTTCAAAAGCTGTGGACTGGGAGGTCAGTGGATCGATACTCTCAACGGGCATTCTTTCTCTGACCGGACCTTCACCCAGGGTCTTAAAAAAATTGGGAAGAAGCCTCATGCCTTAAATAGGGAGGGAGGGAGGGAGGGTGAGAGAGAGAGAGAGATATGATAATTTGCATACCACTTGCAATTCATAGATATCTATTGAAAGAACAGTGATTAGCATCCATGTCAATATTTGGAATCGGTATTTTGCAAAGCACGTAGTCTAAAATGAGCTGATTACATAATGACACGAGGGCGTTATGATGTCATCACATCTGCCGCAGCACTAAGCAAGTGGCTGAGAATAGAGAGATGTGCACAATTAATATATAATCACCACTAAAAATTATGTTTATATACAATAATTATATTTTGGATATACCAATTAAGTCAGCTTGTAGTTATAATGTTTGTAATTTATTACAATGTCATTACATTTATACTGCTTTACTGACATCAGCTTTTAACGAACGTAGATTTCAATTAGCTCAATACCAATGTCAGCCTCAGCGGATGAGATAACAAAGCACAGCCTAGCCTGAATGTCAGAATCCTTTGCACCCTCTAATACCCTCGTGAAGTAAGGTGGGGTACCGAAGTTACAGCAGTTACTGTTCGGATTACAGCCTAGCCCATCCCAAAGTGGATCACTGGCTACAATGTCCCCTACCAGAGGAGGAAGAGTGGGAGAAGCTTCTCCAATGTCTGGAAGAGCCGATTCACAGAAGAAATGTCCATTTAAAAAGCCAAAAATAGCACCAACGGTCATCTCAAACTCAACTTCACCAACCAAACACGGGCAATGACTACCAGGTGGTGAAGTGAGAACCTGTTGCCTAGCACCCGCAGCAAAGGTCCATATGTGCTCTGGATCATTGGGAAAATCTCGTATCAGGACAAGACCATCCAGAAACGGGTCGGTGAAGCCGCGGTTGGAAGGTGGAACAAGGTCGAATGCTTGTGGTGAGCCTCTTTGATAGCCTCGGACCCTACCACACACCTCACTGTACGGCTCATTGATATCTGTGAGAGTCACTGTGTCACAACCAAATCCAGTAGTAAAACGTCCACAGGTCCTAATCCCATCCGGAGACGTATTCTCCACCCAAGGCGAAGGACAATTAGTGTCGGGGTCGGTCATATCGAAGTTGACCACTTGCCGCCAACCGGAACCAGAACATGGATGAAGAAATCCCTCCACCCGTCCTAGAGTAGCACTTGCCTCATCCAAACTCGTCTTAATATCAGCTAGTTCATCTGCTGTACTCTGTGCATATTTAGCACAGGTGTGGGGATTGTTCATAATTTTGGTGTTTGCCGATTCAAGAAGTACCAGTCGTTGTTTTAAGCTTACAAAGTCATATTGAATGGACTCAATTTTGTCTTTAATTGCATTAATCTTCCAATGACGATTGTTTGATTCACAGCTGAGTTTTTCCAACATTTGCAGCATTCCTTGAAGCACTTCTGGAATACCTGAAATGACATTAAAGGGTATTAGTCTGTAACTTATCAAACCCAATATGTGTAACTGTGTTTAGTGTAAAATTATAGACATTGAAGAAATTACATGCAATGAAGAATACCTAAAGTGTACTATAGTGTGTTAAAGGACATTATTTTGACAACTACAACTATCACTCTGCAATATTAGTTAAACTATAATTTAAAAAAGATCTTTTATCACATACAATGATGTATTACCTTTGGCAATTTCCAATCCTGCCACGTGACCATATGAAACGCTATTAAAACCGTATGCTATAACCCCAATTCTTGCGGACATATCAGAGTGGTAGACTCGATGGTCACCAACATTTAGTTCTACAAAAGCAGCATAGCCACACACTTCATTATCTCCACAGCCAATTGATGTCCATGGGGCTACATTATCATCATCAACAAATATATTCTCAGGTTGGTAGTACTTAGGAGGAACAAAGATTGTGATAAAGTCTGCAGCTGTAGAAAAATTATTAATTGCATTCAGAAGATAATTGTTACCATATTGTTCAATCGATGGTATTATTATCATTGATGAATCTTCAATAATTCCCCCAGTATTTTCATTTAGTAGATATTGAACCATAAGTAAGGGGTTGTTTGATTGAAAGGAGCAAAAGCTGTTGTCAGGATTTGTAATCATGGTCCAGCTCCCTGCTGAAGGGAGTTCGTGGACAGTGGGTGATGATTGTGTGGAACAGTATTGTGTTACAGTCGTCGATGGCTTGGAAGCAAGTATGCGGTATACGTCGCCATTGTTTTGACCTGCCAATGAAGCTGACAAGAAATGTGTGTCCCAATGAGCAGTACTAGGAAGTTGCTCTATTAGGTACCCACACCCTTCATTAGTGTCACCTACATTAGCACATCGATGACCAGAAAAGAAGGATAGAGGCTTATTTGAAACTACCCTTGTTCCAGTTAGGTCATTTGTGTTTGCAATGAGATATGTCTCCATTTTATTCAGATTGATTATCTGAGATCCTGTGTCGATTTTAGTATCATTCTCACAACCAACAAGCAAGATATGTGAAGGTGCATTATAATAATCGGCATTTTCATCATATGTGATTGCAAAGTATTCATAATCAGAAACCTGTCTTGTACATGGCAAGGCCATAAATGTGTCGGTAAATCCGGTTCGATTGAAGCTACCTCCATACACTACAATATTTTTGTTTCCAGCATACACTCGTACTCCTTTGTTTCTATCGTTGTTGTCCAACACTTGCAAAGCATTATTCAAAAAAAACAACTCTTGTTGAAGTGTTTGTCGCAACACCACTAAAAACAGTGCCATTGAGAGTTTCAACAGTAAACGGCACTGGATCAGGCTCTCTTGTTGTTACATAGAGTCGTAGAACTACATTAGTAATAAAATTCACAGGAAATCCAATGATGAACTCCGATGCACTGCTCTCCTCACCTCCTGAAGAAACATGAAACGACTGCATGCACGCTATATCTTCAATACTGTGGCTCACTTCATCATGAGAGCCATAGCTAGGAAGTCTGGTTATATCAGAAACTATGAAGCACTTTCAGTCACACCCACACCACAAAACAACCATTAGGATAATTATGTGTATTTCCAAGAAGCTAGCATTGGCCAGGAAATCCTTATAGATGCCCACCAATTTCTGGGGCACTTATGTGAACCTATAAACATAATATTCAAAGAACCCATGTTAGGGGAGATCATGATTCCGTGCAGACCCCACTATAGAGAATGCACATGATTTAAGTGTGTGCCTATCTTAAAAACTGATCACCTGCCTGCGTTTTTGAAGGACTATTTAGCACTAACTTTGTTGGTATGAGCTCTATAAGTTTTGTACAGTATCCAGTAGAGCTGGAGTATATCATTCATTACCTTCAACATTAACCGCCTGGACGTTTGAAACTGAATGGAGTAGTAGTGTTGTTACCAACAGTTTTATCATGACTTCTGCTCTAGATTTGTGATGTTAGGTAAATATATATATATATATATATACATAAATTACTTGCAGAAGCATATAACATAGAGAATTATTAAATTTACACAGCATTGATCAGCATAAAAGCTATCTGAACACTTACATTTCTTCTGTGATAACACCACACAACTTTTTAACTTTTCGGTCAATACTAAGGAACAGCTTTACATGAAAAATTGCACGAAAGTAGTTTCTCTTAGTCACGAAAGTAGTTTCTCTTAGCTATTTATAGTCAACATCAACTGCTATACAATGAATCCATACCAGTGCAGCAGCAATACATGTCTGTGATTGTATAGAGCCTCATTTTGTCAGGAGATGTGGAACTGTGTGGGGAATGGATCTTGTTACTGTATCCCAGTGAGCACAAGATTGTCATGCTTCCTTGGAATGTATTCTATTGTTGTACCAATATTGTACAAGACTCCCTCAGTGGGTAAAGTGAAAAGATCATATTTCCCATACCTCCATACCAATTGTAGCCCTATTAAGGAGATCTGGAACTGTGTTGGGAATGGATCATATGTAACTCATTTGTACTGTATCCCAGTGAACTCTAAGTTGTTGTGAATCCTTGGAATGTATCCTATTGCTGTACCAATCCCAATATTGTACAAAACCCCTAAAATACTGCACAGGATTATTAGAGAAATGTGCCAGAAATCAGGGAATGGATCATGGAACTCACTTGTAATGTATCCCATGGGCAGTAAGCACATTTCAGGTTCTTTGGAATCTATCCTATATATTGCTGTACCAATTCCAATATTGTAAGAGACTCATATCATACTGTTTCATATGCAGCTAAGGCCAATGATCTATATGCTTGGAGAGCCTATAGCTACTACAATGTGTTTCAGAGTTGTACAGTTACAAGTATTAGTTGTTGCATGGGCCCGAGTGCCACACAGGATATGTTGGCACAGTTGTTATGATGTACAGCCCGAGGGATTACATCATAACTGTGTCAACATATCCTGTGTGAGCACGAGGGCCCATGCAACAACTAATTTGTTGCCATTTCTATGGTTTTCCAGCCCCTAACCACTCCCTTACTAGCCTCATGTAATTAGTGATGTAATAAGTGTGCCACACATGATATGTTGGCACACTTCAGCCTTTGATCTGTTACTCTACCAGGCAACAAATGTATATCAGTGTATTATAAGACTTCGAATCATTGTTGATTTCCACTATTACATAATAATAATATTATACACATTTTCTTGTTATAGCGTGATGTATTTAAGAAGTTTGGGAGCTAAAATTCATCGTGTCTGACGAGATAGTCACCAAAGTCTGTGGCTTGGCTCCCCACGAAGACATCTTGATGCTGCAGGATCTCCTCCTTTGACAGCTTATTATCCTAAGGTGGATGAAAAGAAGAGAAATGTCAGGACAGATATAAATGATGAAAAAATTAATGATGACAGAGGGGAATTTTAAAGAGAGAAGTTTCATGAATTTGGCATTTCAGGGACTCTTCACAAAATATTATCTGTGAAATACACTGTGTGGTATATATATATTGTGTAATCCATGAGTTCAGCAATTTGCATAATGTTTTCTCCTGCAAAAAGTCGGTAGATGGGATAAATTTTGACTTATGGGACAAATTTTCACAGGGAAAATGTCCATGGATTTCCACAGGGTCAAAAACTCCGTATTTGCATGTTGCAAAAGTCTGCGCAAGTCTGTAATGGTACCTTGGTATCACTACGGACTTACAGGACTTGGGCAGTACTAAAACCGACTTGGAAAGCATGTGTGTGGTGTCCGCACGGTATGAATACGGAGTCACTATTCAAGGATGATTTTCCCTGTGTTTCACTAATGGTTACTAATACTTGTATTAATGCAATCACTTTGTGGATTTATCACCAAAACTGGCCCGGCAAGACAGCTTGCTACAGCTGTGAGTTAGCACTCCACTTACACTATCAGTGTCCGATTCATAGATAAGATGAGCGGCCTCCGCTTTGGCATGGTCGTAGTTCTCCGGCATGATCCACTGCTTCAGTTCTTCGCGATTAAGTTTTCCGTCCCCATCCTTATCTCTGAGAGATATCAATGAAGATAATACTGATTGATACACAGATAAAATGAGAACCACAAAAAAGGGTTAATGAAATGGATAAGGAGCACAGGATTGAATAGTACTAGCTTGCAAAGGGTTAATGAATTGGAGCCTACTGGATAAGAAGCACAGGATTAAACACTACTAGCTTACAAAGGGTAATGAAGTTGGACACTACTGGATGGTGAGCACAGAGATTAAACACTACTAGCTTACAAAGGGTTAATGAAGTTGGAGTCTACTGGATGGTGAGCACAGGGATTAAACACTAGCTTTAAAAGGGTTAATGAAGTCAGACCCTACTGGATAAGGAGCCTAAGCTACAGGAGTGCTCACAAAGGGTTAAAAAGTTGGATCCCTACTGGCTAAACCACACTAACCTCTGAGTGGCAAAGTGCTCTCTCTCTTGTTTCAACCACTCCGGCTCCTCGTTCCCACGCTCATATTGTGGCCAGATATCATCTACAAGAACGACAATCACACCCTCACTCACTCATCCCAGCAAGAGAGAGAAGGCTGTAACTTACCAACATATTCGTTAAGAGTGATAAATCCATCCTTGTTCTTATCCATGTCCGCCATCGTTTCGTCCAATACTACCTTCTGCATGTGGGGTGCATCCTCTGTGTGTGTGTGTGTGTGTGTGTGTGTGTGTGTGTGTGTGTGTGTGTGTGTGTGTGTGTGTGGAGTGCTAGTAATGAAAGGCTAAGAACCAAAGTGGTCTACCCATAATAAAGTGGGTCAAATATATAGCACAAATATGAAATAAAAGTTGGGTATACCTACATTCATGGGATGGTTTTCACTTAGTGAATTTTCCTCTTGTTCTGAAACACATTTTAAGTTTTTTGGGGGGCTAATTACTGCCACTCTAGTTCTACATTCGTTGACTGGGAGGGGAGAGGGGGAGGGGCTTAGTGGATTAGACCACTGGTTCTACATTCGTGGACTGGGAGGGGAGGGGCTAACCTGGGTGAAGGAAGTCAGCAAGTTCATTCTTCGTCAACTGCTTGTCACCGTCCAAATCAGCTGCAGCAAACCTTATTACATCTCTCGCTATAATATCCTTGTATGTGAGTCCACGATGGGTATCATACATCTCATCATCCTCTGAGGAGAGAAGAGAACCAGTTACTGAGTTGGTCAACTTACGAGCAGACATTTTGCCACAGTCTGTACTGCCAACAGGTATACAATATGCTTCAGCCCTAAACCCTTTTCCCAGGATAATGTAATGCAATGGATGTGATTCCATTATGTGATTATGTCATCAATGCTGGACAGTCCTTGTACAGAATATTTCCCAGGCAGGCGGGGCGGGATACTGCAGCCCTCAATTGTCATAACAGAAATAACGGAAATCCTCAGTGTGGGACTATACACAATATCCCTCGTTATATATACCTGGATGATCCCCGAAAGTAGCATCCCGAAACTCCTCCCACGTAACATAGCCGTTGTTATCAATGTCGTAGTGCTCCCACTGTCGCATTACATCATCCATAATGTACCTGTACAATGAGTACAATAACATAACTTGGATTATGCTTGTAACGTGGTGCAGGGTTGCATTTAGAAAATGGAGTGGGGGGGGGGGGGGGGGGCAGAATGAATACAGAAAAAAAATTTGTTAATCATCCATAAAAAGACAAGGCAAGGCAACACATCACAACAGAAAGGCAAAGTAATGCAACACAACTTGCCCGAGGCAGTTATTTTTCAAAGAAAAAATTAGCTGCCTCGGGTGGGACTCAAACCCACGACTGTCCAGATTCTAGGCGATGCTATTACCAACTGAGCTACCGAGGCAGCTCAACTGGCTGGGCTCGAATCACATATACAATACAAAGCAACCAAAGCACCTCAACCAAAGCATCGCAAACCAGATAAACTGGTGAACTATATGTAAGGCCTAATCAACTCTGAAATTATAGAGGGGCAAGAAACTAGGGGGGGGGGGAATGCCTCCCTGTCCCCTCCTTAAATGCAACCCTGTGGTGATAGTTGTGAGGTTACCTGTTGGAGACGTGTCTGACCCAGTCTTCCAGTTCCTTCTCTGTGACATAGCCATCGGCGTTCACGTCAATCTTTCAGCTATTATACTGAGGGAGAGAGGAGGGGGGGGAGGGAGGGAGGGAGGGAGGGAGGGGAGGGGGAGGGAGGGAGGGAGGGAGGGAGGGAGGGAGGGAGGAAAGAGGGAGGGAGGGAAGGAGGGAGGGAGGGAGGGAGGGAGGGAGAGAGGGAGGGAGGGAGGGGAGGGAGGGAGGGAGGGAGGGAGGGAGGGAAAGAGGGAGGGAGGGAAGGAGGGAGGGAGGGAGAGAGACAGGAAAGGTGGGGGCGGGGGGGGAGGGAGGGAGGGAGAGAGAGAGGAAAGGAGGGAGGGAGGGAGGGAGAGAGGGAGGGAAGGAAGGAGGGAGGAGGGACAGATAGAATGAAAAAGAGGGAGGGAGGGACAGATAGAATGAGAAAGAGGGAGGGAGGGAGATTAAAACAAGTGTTAAGGGACTGAAATGAATGGTGTTGAATTTAACGAAAATTCTACACACATCACACGATGTGATGTCATCTATATACGTGTGATTGTTCATGCAAAACTTTGCCCATCAACCCTGCATATCCCTAGAGTCTCTTTTAAAGAGGGGTCACTATGGAGCCACATACACCAGGAGCAGGACTCACCCTAGTCTCCTCTTGGCCTCCTCTGGTGGCAGCTGGTCGAACCTCTCGGCTTCTGCCTTGCCCAAAAATGCTTCGTGGTCAAAGTCCGGAGAATGCACCCCACCATATGCTCCGCCACACTCTCCGGGTGTTCAGCTGAAGAAAGAGAAACGAGACGTACATCTGCACTGCTGGAGTAACGGAGGGGGTATCCGGAAGGGAGGGGGTATCCGGACGCAACTAAGCTTGCGAAGAAGGAACACTGAATGTCGATTGCGTCTGCTTCACAAGGAAAGGACTTACTTTCCTTGTGAAGCAGGAATATTGCGTCCAGATATACCCCTTCTGTTACTCAATATAGCGGCGCTATAAGCTGTACACTCACCAGGAGTTGGACCAGCGGCCGCTAACGACCACACTACAGCCACAGCACGGCAAATAACACCTTCATCGTCTTCTTCTTTAGTTAACCGATAGATATAGTCTCCCCTTGGCGCAGGTCGGAGCTGCAGCGAGCTTTATATACACGTGTACAAAGGCTTTTGTCACGCTTTGGCAGCTCTGCACTAGCTGATGTGCGGCAACCTGA
>OZ019947.1:12309592-12343148 GCA_963970385.1 Theonella swinhoei | reverse complement strand
TACCGGAAGTGTAGTACAATACCGACCACGCCAGAACGGTGGTCACTTCTTTGGAACTGTATGTAAAATTAGAGAGAAATTTCACTGTACCTACGCACGTGCACACTTCCCCAAATCTGAGTGGTAGTTTAAATTCTCAGACTGAAAAGTTAACAACTGTAATGAGTCCCAAGAGATGTGGTGAGAGTGACCACACCCTTTCCCTTCGTGGGGGGGGGGTCCAGGCACGAGACTATGCAGGGTTTCATCCAGACACGAGTCCTTGAGGGGACAAAATTAATAATTGTAGAAACTTGGGGTGGGGGCACATTTGGCATGGCAGGGCAGGAGAGGGATTGTTGATGGTGTCATATGCTTGGGGGGGGGGGGCATTTGCCCCCCTGCACCCCCCTTGGATTAAACTCTGCTATGGTGTCATTGACCTTCAATACCACCCGAGGCAGCCAATTTTTCTTTGAAAATGACGGCTTTGAGCAAGGTGCAATTGTGTTACTTCGTCTTTCTGTTGTGTTGCATTGCCTTCTCGGCATATCGCAGTGATATGAGCTCAAAGAGGGTTAACTTAAAAATCTCATTTAAGTAGAAAGTTCTCAAATGTACAAAATACACAAAGTGAGTGCCGGGTATAATTACTGGGTGTGGTCTAACCTGATGTGACCACACCTACTTGTGAACTTGGGGGCATGTAAGTGATACTGAATGCAATGTAACGTGCATAAGTGATTCCTTTACACAGAGGGCTAAGTGATAGGTGTTCACATGATATGAGTTGAGCAGTAGGGACCAGGGAGAGGGTGTGCAGACATATGACATGATTTGAGGAGTTGTGTGTGATACATATGTTATAATGTGGAGGGGAGAACACAACCTGTGTGGGCTAGCTATATACAACACTAAATGGAGAGAGAGGGGGGGAGGAGAGGGGAGGGAGGGAGGGAGGGAGGGAGAGAGAGGGGAGAGAGAGAGAGGAGAGAGAGAGAGAGAGAGAGAGAGAGAGAGAGAGAGAGAGAGACAGAGAGAGAGGGAGAGACTACACAAACTAAATAATTAATACCTCTATTTTGTCATTAAAACAACTATACAAGTGAACACAATGGGTAAGTGACAGTGCTTGAGAGATGAGAGTAGTGAGGGTGTGCCAAACCTGTGCATACCAGGGTCAAAGTTTAACAGTGCTGTCTGGGTAGTAATGGTGCGAGTCTAAGGTCAGCTGAGGGTCACATGACCCCAATGTTACATCATCACCTGTTGTTGCATGGGAGGGGAGGGGTGTAGGGGTGTGTGAGGGGAGCAGTGAAGCGGGGAGGAACCTGGATCTGACGCAAATGGAGAGAACGCCGAATATTGTGAGGGGTTAATGGCACTCATTCCCATCATATTCCCGTCAGTGTCCGTCTCCATACCGTTTCCATGGACACCCGGCATGTTGCCACGGATACTACTATGAACACTCGCCTTGGTACGAACTCCTGCCATAGTCATGTTGGGCGGTGTAGGGATGGGGGATTGGATGGGGGTGAGGGAGAAGGCACAGGAGGTCGAGGCTGGCTTGATGTCTGGTGTCATGTCGCTGGTGACTGTGTAGGATGTCCCGTGGGGAGTAGGTGGAGGGTGAGGTGTGTGGGGGGAGGAGGAGGAGGAGGAGGGGAGGTAGGGAGGGAGAGAGGGGAAGGAGGGCGGCTGAGAAAAGGCTGGAGCGTATCCCACCAAGTCTGGAGGATAGGCAGTACGTTGGTCGTACTGCGAGGAGGGGGGAGGGAGGATAAAACGACGAGACTCCCCACAGTGAGTGGTCCCATTACCCATGGTAATGGCTGGGGACATGTGGGGGGAGACGGTGATAGGTACGAGAGGAGAAGTGGGAGCAAGGGGGGAGGTGAGGATGGGAGGAAGGGAAATGGGAGGAGTGTTGCCATTCTTCTTGTTCTTTGATTTCTTTGAAGCCTTTCCTGAAGACTTTCTGTTCCTGGTCTGAATTGTGTCCTTACAGAGAGTGAGAGGACGGTTGTACTGCAGAGGGAGAGGGAGAGGGGAGGGAGGGGGAGGGAGGGAGGGAGGGAGGGAGAGGGAGGGAGAGGGAGGGAGAGGGAGAGGGAGAGGGAGAGGGAGGGAGAAGAGGAGAGGGAGAGGGAGGAGAGGAGAGAGGGAGAGGGAGAGGGAGAGGGTGGGTAACATGAAACTGACTACTGCTTAGTGACACAATGACACACTGCTGGTACACCCATTACTCAACATTCCACAGTAATTGCTAATACAGTGTAGTATGTCACCTGCCAGTTTACATTCCAGAGAGGCAGGCTACTATTGGGCTGGGGCGGCTGGGAAAGCCCTGGGCTCTGGGCTGCCTATCATAGCTAGGCCAGAAGGTACTACTATAGGGGTGCTTGTGAATGTAGTTACTTGGCTCCAGCCAGCTCTGTGGTCACAGTCCGGTGGGCACAGCTGGACTTGGTACCCAGCTAGGTGAGGTAAACACACTGTACCATACTGGCTTGTCTAGGGGACTGGTGCTCAGAGAAGTGGTCTAGACTTTGTGTCATTGTTAGCCAGCCAATGACTGAGGGAGCTCAGAGAACACTGGGGTACACATTACTTTGAGCTGTGCCCCCCCCCCCCCCCCAGGCGTTCATCGTCCCATGGTCCCCCCAGATTTCCAATGTGCCATGGTTCCCCCAGATCTCCATCATACCACAGTCCCGCAGATGCCATACCCACCCAGGCCCCTATCACACGCCATGGTTCCCCCAGGACTCCACCATGCCAATGGTTCCCCCAGGACTCCACCATGCCATGGTTCCCCCAGGCCCCTATCATGCCATGGTTCCCCCAGGACTCCATCATGCCATGGCGCTCAGCTTTGATTGAGACTCAGCATATACGCACCTAACTTTGAGGATTCAGGAAGTAAAGCCAATGTATGTGTATTCGTAAGCGTGTGTACAAGATGATTATTTTGTTCATGCAACAGTCAGACTTCCCTCATCTCTAACATGCTCTTCCCCCAGATCTCCATCATCTCACAGTTCCCCCAGATTTCCATGATGCCACGGTTCCCCCAGTCTCCATCGTGCCACGGTTCCCCTAGATCTTCAACATGCTACAGTTCTCCCAGATGCTATGCCCCCCCCCCCTCCAGGCCATCACACAAACCCCACCCTCCCTACAGGACACCCAAAGCCGAACAGCCCACACTACACCAGTATAACAGGAAGACTAGGGCTTCCTAAGCTAAGAGCAGGCAGATGCACGAGGTATGTTATCACCCACACTCAGTACATTCCTACCACCATAACAAGCCAGTAGCATTGTCCCAGAACTTTTAGTACTGTACATACCACTAACCAGTTATCAGATGACTTCATTAGGGACTAGTAGTAGGGTATTAACATCTATCCTTTAGCAGACACCCACACAGCAGGGATCAGGTAAAAGGTTAGGGATTTGAATCTACACTAATACCTACATCACTTTTGGTAACTGTCACCAGCTTTTACCTCCTACATTCACACCTGTCACCCTCCTAGCCTTCTCACTAATCATCCTTCTCACCTGTCACCCTCCTAGCCTTCTCACTAGTCACCCTCTCTCTCACTTGTCACCCTCCTAGCCTTCTCACCAGTCACCCTTCTCATCTGCCACCCACTTGTCACCCATCTAACCCTCTCACCTGTCACCCTCCTAGCCTTCTCACCAGTCACCCTTCTCACCTGCCACCAACTTTTCACTCTTCTAACCCTCTCACCTGCCACCCTCCTAGCCTTCTCACTAGTCACCTTTCTCACCAGTCACCCTTCTCACCTGCCACCCACTTGTCACTCTTCTAACCCTCTCACCTGTCACCCTCCTAGCCTTCTCACTAGTCACCTTTCTCACCAGTCACCCTTCTCACCTGCCACCCACTTGTCACTCTTCTAACCCTCTCACCTGTCACCCTCCTAGCCTTCTCACTAGTCACCTTTCTCACCAGTCACCCTTCTCACCTGCCACCCACTTGTCACTCTTCTAACCCTCTCACCTGTCACCCTCCTAGCCTTCTCACTAGTCACCCTTCTAACCCTCTCCCTGCCACCCACTTGTCACCCTTCTAACCCTCTCCCTGCCACCCACCTACCCACTCCTATCCCTCTCACAGTAGCATTCTATTCACGGACTCACCCCCTGACAAGTGTGAACACCTGCACCAGTCAGACACAACCCATTCATCCCAGTCCCCAAAGACCCCAGTCCACAATATTAATCTCAAGCTCAAAGCTGATTCTCAGCTGGATGCAAAAAGCCTTTATCTCTTAATCTAAACAGACAGACATATCTAATCAACTCATCAGATATGAATTAAGTAAAACAATGTCAACTTCCCTAGCAACAAGAACCTTATGCTAACTAGAACCAACTGCCTAGCAACTTTTACTCTAGCACGACCATCTACCCCACCCTCTACTATCATATTCAGTAGACTGTAGGGACACTACTGTGAGTATACAGTGGTGTACAGTATTGATAAATGGCTGGACTGATAAATTGCATTCCTCGGGCTGTGACAGAGAAGTCATACATTTCAGTACTTCATCAATCTCCGAAATGTGTGCATTCCTTTGACAGCGTGCACACACCACCACACTGATTAGAAGCAGATAGCAGCCTCTATCAATTATCACACACAAAACAGTGCTACGCACTACACATATTGTAAAGATCTGGTTCAAATGCGATACAGTCGAATCCCTCACATCAGGACTCCCCGAAATGAGGACACCTCAATACTTTTTGCTGTCCCAAATGCCATGTTTGTGTACAATTTAACCCCTGAATTCAGGACACCTCACTAATCAGGACACTTTCTTCTGTCCCAAGGGTGTCCTGATTAGAGAGGTTCCATTGTATACATGGACTAAGTTGGCCCAGCAGCAGGGTTTATTTCAGAAAGCTTGACAAGGGGGGGGACAAACCACACATATGAGAAATCTTGGGGTGTAACATGAAAACATGTCTGGTAGTATATGAGGAAGGTATGTTTGACTTAAGGGGGGGGGGAACTTTTTCAAGGGGGGGGGGGCAAATATCCCCTCTCGCCCCCCTCCCCTAAAAGAAACCCTGCGGCAGTAGCATTGAAAAACAGCCACAAGACACAAGTCAACTGTTCAGACATACTTGAAGAATGCGAAGCATTGGGGGTCACAATAGGAGCAAACCTATCTAATTATACAGCTGGACATATACACTTGCACAGGATGATGGGAAATATCGAAATGGTACGGTATTTGTCACTAATAGTGTATGTATACACACAGGATTTATCCAGTAGTATGACGAAGTGGGCTTGCTCCACTTGCCCAATGACATCGTGGCAGCGGGTAATTGCCAGGGACTTACCCCATTAAGTTTATAGTAGAGTCCACAGGGATTACAGACTGGGTCACCGTTCTCCATCCGTCTCCATAGCACTGTTTTGGTGGTTCCACAATTAGTGCATTTGTTATTCATACACTTCAGGTTGGTTTTCTGGAGGAGGGAGAGAGAGGGAGAGAGAGGGAGAGGGAGGGAGAGAGAGGAGGGAGAGGAGGGAGAGGGAGAGAGAGGGAGAGGGAGGGAGAGAGAGGAGGGAGAGGGAGAGAGAGGGGAAGAGAGAGAGAGAGAGGAAGAGGAAAGGAGGTGGGAGAAAAAGAGAGTGAGAGAGTGAGAGGGGGAGGAAGAGAGGTGGGGGAGGGAGAGAGACAGAGAGGGAAAGAGAAAGAGAGAGAGGGAAAAGAGGAAAAAGAGCAAGAAACAGTAGTATTATGGTCATACTAACTTCCTCCACTAACAGTTAACTACTTCCCAGTTATTCCATCCAACACAACAGTCACAACATTTCCTGCTAGCTACTAGTGGAGCCAGACCACCTGCTTTCACTGCCTCATTCAATCATCATTTTACACCTCCAGTTCATAACCTCCAGCTTATACCACTACTACGCACACACCACCCCCAGACACAACCTTCTTCCTCCACTGACACAGCCTGAACATCCTGTCAGACACACACTAATATTGCCAGACCAGCCTTTTCCCAACTCTTGCAAGCATTACGTAATGTCTCCAGACATAATTAGTTCTGCAGTTCAGGTATTACAATCTAGTGAGGTACATCAGTACTCCTGTTGGGGGTGATTCATCACACACAACTGTATAGCACATTTTTGTGGGTGAAAACTTTGCTGCAAATTTCAAACTTTGGTGGCCTTTCGCGAAAAATTCAGTATGCATTACCCCATGTGGGGCCTACAATCCATACAATTTTAGCCTCAATTTTCACAATTCATGAAATTCTTCTTCCACAATTTTTTTCCCGCAATAATGTGTTCACAAACACAGCCAAGGCCAAGATACATGTATATCTAGCTGACATGGCATGATGATGACATGTAGCTGACAGGTGATGACATCATTGATTGTGGCACACATTCACACATATGACTGAAACTGGAGTGTACTCCCATCTCGCCCTCCATGCACTACACACACACACACACACCGCCTTATTCCCCCAACGTACACAATGACTATATATGCGTGCCACCCTATTACACACACCCGGGGCAGGGAGGGAGAGAGGAGGGGAGGGACGGCACACGACGAAAACACTGAAACACAACAATCTTATCAGAATGCACGTACAGTTGCAGTACTGTGGGCCGCGTCCCAACGCTGGGACGGGACTGATAGAGATCTCTTGGTAGTCGATAGAGCTGCACCGCTCCCCAAACACTAGCTCCTTACCCCCCACCATGCTCTCTCACTATCACCAAAAGCACTCTACAGACCAGTACATGTAAGACTTCAACCCAGCATCTCGGTTCTCAAGGCTGGGCATCCAGGCATCCCCCTACTATATTCTACACATATCCGCCTGTGTTATATGTCTTGTTTGTCTGGGTTGCTTTTCTCTCCTTTCTATACTTATAATATAGCCGGAGGCACGAATATTCCTGGAATTAAGCATACCAGCCAGATGAAGTAATTATTGTTCAGGAAGGAATCCCCCCTCCCTCATCACACATCAAAATGACAGATATAAACATACAACACAACAGAACAGGATCCTGGGTGCCTAGCCTTGAGAACTGGGGCGGTGGGTTAAAGAATCTCTTATGGCCAGCCAACTCTTCTGTACAGGACAGTGGATGAAGCAGTCAGTATGAGGCGAAACAGGACCAATACACGTGTGTACAGGAGGCATGTGAACACGTGTCAACGTAACCATGGCGACTTGCCATATATGGATATTGAGACAATAAAAGGTACTACTTATCGAAAAAGGAAATTGAAAAAAAGGTGGTAGTGCAGTTGGTAGTGGCGATTCAGGTCGGGAGTAAGGACAGGCTGGTACTAGAGCACATGACAGAGGGGTCTCCACCGGGTCATGTGAAATCAGCCCCTGATAGTAAGCTTTTGTATGGGGTAGGATATGTTACTGTGTTCTTGTTATGATTGACATGCACACTCACGCACGCCACACACACACACACACACACACACACACACACACACACACACACACAGCAGTTAGCCGGGAACACTGAGGCTTGCAACCACACAAAAAGAGGGAAGGGAGGGGGGAGAGGGGAGGGAGATGGGGGGAGGGGGAGGAGGGAGGAGAGGGGAGAGGAGGGGAAAGGTACCTCTACACTTTTCTAAATCACTCACTTTCTTCTTCTGTGTGTTATTTCTGTTGGTCCCATTCACTCGATAGTAGAGGCCACAGGCATTACAGAGGTACTTCCCCTCCGGGTTCCGTCGCCAGAGCGGCGTCGAAGTGGCACCACAGTTAGAACAATGACGATTTGGATTATACGACAAAGTCCCTGTGGAGAGAGAGAGGAAGGGGTTAAAGATGTAATGATGACATCATCATGAGGTAATATCCCCCCTATTGTTAGCTTAGTCCATGTGTCATGTAATGCTGAGGTGGCAAGAGGGGAACAGGAACCTAGTTATGTAACACCAGGAACTATATATGATTGCAGTGCATTTTGGTGAACAGTGATTTTAAAATTAGAATTTACATAAAACATTTGAGTATATGGTTGGATAAAATCAGTCATTGGAAGGAGTAGGTGGGCCCACTCAGCGTTTAATCTAGACATGCGTCCTTGAGGGGGCAAAATTAATAATTGTAGAAACTTGGGGGGGGGGGGGGGGGGGCACATTTGGGAGGGCAGGAGAGGGATTGTTGATGGTGTCATATGCTTGGGGGGGGGGGGGGGGGGGGCAGCTGAAATCCTTGGGGGGCATTTGCCCCCCTGTGCCCCCCCTTGGATTAAACCCTGCCTCTCTGCTAACAGTACAGCAGTGTTCTGTACTCTTGCAACCTGGAAAACGTAAGCACTCATTTTCCTTTGTATTTTGAAATCTGCACATGTGCATTACAAAACATCAAAGGAAAGTGGGTATATTGCTCTACGCACGAGATTGCAAAAGGTTACAAAAAACGCTGTAAGGGGGTTATTTCTAGGAGGGGGGCAAGGGGGACTTTCACTCTCCCAAAAATGGTTTGCCCCCCTCCTCCCTCAGCTTAGTCTCGTGCCCAGACCACACCCCGAAGGGAAAGGGTCTGGTCGCTTTCACAACATTTCTTGGGACTCATTAAAATTCCGTTTGAGAAATCACACTACCAATCATATTTGCAGAAGTGGGTTATGTAATTCTACGTAAGTGGTTTCGCGAAATTTCTTTCTAATTTTACGTAGTCCCAAAAAATGTGGCGAAAGTGACCAGACCCTTCCCTTCAGGGTGTGGTCTGGGCACAAGACTACCCTCAGCTAGGCCTCAGTCAACCAACAGCCAGGCTCTAACAGTTCAGTTATCTCCTGCCTCATCTTCTAATTCTTTGTAAGTGAATTTTTGCTAGAAAAGTACAGCCTTTACAAGCAGGGGCTCATCAAATGACTCTGCAGATGCACGTGGTTACCATGGCAGTTGTTGCCAAGGAGTGTGCCTAGTTGAGGTGTCTGGCTGAGAGAGTCAAGTAAGGCTTCCCACAGCGGGCAGAGGCGGCGCCAATCAGCTGTGAATATCATTACATCTTAATGCGTTTACTCCAAAGTGTGTACATGTAGCTTGAGGCACATTATGTATATACAATCACATGTAAGTTCAGACAATAAATGTGGGCCTAGCATTGAAAATGTTGGGATGTGAGGGGAAAATTCTTTCTAATAACCAGAGCACTTTCTGTAGAAATTGGCTAGCAGAAGGTGGACTAAAACATTGCACGAAGCTTCTACCACGAGAATTAGAATTCTTTCTGGGGATATATATATACATGTATATATATGTAAGTGAGGGAGTTTACAAGGTGCTACATGAGAGCCATGTACATAGCACACTAGCCAAACAGAAATAAGTGAGAACAAAGAAGAAGCCCACCCATTAACCCCCTGCATACAAACATCACATATACCAGGTTGAATGGAAAGCATTGTAGGTGAGCGGTGCACACGCAAAATTAGAAGCACGTATAACATTACGGTACGTACGTACAGTGCTGGTCGGTCACATATATATATATATATTATAGAAAAATCACCCGTTGAGTTCACTAGGAGGGCTCGCTACACTCGCCAATGGGAGTAGGACACTGAATGCCCAGCCTTGAGAACTGGGAATGGTGGGTTAACATGTACACTTCTCTGAAGAAGGGGGGCAAGGAGCATGCAGAGCCAGAAATATTTAAAGCTCTCCGTGGTTAATATGGTGAGTTTTGAGGCACTGTTACTGGGAAATGTAGTATGGTTATTGTTGTATAAGATATTTGGGGTGGGGGTCAGAGTAAACTGGGGGGTCTCAGCCTTAGCCCCCCCTCTTTGTATAAACCACAGCATAACAATACTGACCTAGTCAGAGGGGGATCAAGTACACAGATGCTCAGAAGTGGGCCTCTCACAATTCTTGGGTCATTCCCATAACCTTCGCACACTCTGTTCTAATTCTGGTCTAATAGGCTTCAATTTCTACCTACAACTTTATACAACTGGGAAGAGAATACCTTCAAAACCTTCATATAACACAAGAAAAGTGCATATAGCTTCTATGCACCCAAATTGAGCCAGGTACACTGCTCCTCCTCCCTCCTCCCTCCCCCCTAACGGAGCCAGGTAAGTTTGCTAACTCTGAGATTGCTCTACATCGATAAGCCATTATTGTGCTGACTACTGCAGCAAACTCACTGAGATAGGAACACTGTGGTTCTTTCACTGCCACATCAGCAGCTAACCAGATCTGGTAGAGTTCCAGAAGTTTTCCAAGCTCAATTGCGTAAAGCAACCTACATTTGAATTTTGCACATGCACTCTTCAAAACAAAGCTCATCAGCTCATCGGTTACGTCATTTATGATTTTCACACACACCACCACCTTACTCCACATGTATTTTATGTGTTGTTAGTGCTTGGTCTACATCTTTTTCTTTTCATTTCCTCTTTTTCCTTGCATGTAGTGTGCAAATGCAAGGAAAAAAAGAAGACAGGCCTCTCTCCTTCACTCCCTCCCTCCCTCTGTCCACCACCCTACAATGACAATGGTCTCACTCCCTAAGCCACATGCAGTATAGAGTTGCAGTGCGTGACAACTGGAGGAAGGGGTTGGGCACAGGAGAGGTTGAAACCAGAGCATTGTGCATGCGAGGGAGTACTACACTGGAGTAGTAGTGACTGTAAGGCTGCCCTGATTGAGTAACATGAATAAAGAGGGCTGGTGGAAGTTAGGGGAGTGGGGGAGTGAGGGAGGGAGGGAGGGAGGGAGGGAGAAGTGGAGGAGTGAGGGGAGGAGGGAAAGGGAGTGAGGGAGGGAGGGAAAAGACAAAGGGACTTATTGGAAGCTACATGCAAGTTTTACAGGAGCATACTTCAGGTGTCATATTTCTATGTGAGGTATATTACAGGAGGTAGGTATATTACTACACATCAATGGTTACACTACACATCAATGGTTAGAACTACTACTGTTATGAAGATGGACTGGGTGAAGGCTTCATATGATGGGTACTGGGGCATAGTTCAAGGCTGGGGTCCTAGGGGATCAAAGCAGAGAGGGACAGGTGTCAATGAGCCTACTGCCAGGCATTGGTGGGACCTGGCAGTCAAAGAGGGTTCCAGCTGTAGGTGTCCACGTAACCTGTTCTTCATCCCCACCAGTACTCAGGGGTGGGGGTGGGGTGAGAGGGAGAGGGAACTGGGAAAATGGCACGCTCACAGACATGAAGGCAAGAAAAAACATCTATTTGTTGGAGCTTGGCACAGCTTGCTGGTTACAGCAAGCCTGTTAACATATCATCGCTAACCGCAGTCACGACCTCGGAGGCAGAGTGGAACCCCTCTAATCCGGACCCCCCCAAAATAAGGACACCTCGATAAACTGGACACTTTTTGCTGTCCCAAATGGGATGTTTATGTACAATTCAACCCCTGAAATCGGGACACCTCGCCAATAATCGGGACACTTTCTTCTGTCCCAAAAGTGACCAGAATACCAATTCTATTCTAGACTCAAATATGTTTACAGTTCACGGCTGCAGAGGATGTTGGGGACATTATGGATGAGATTTATGAGGCAAGCTTCCTGTTACTACAGTACTCCTTCCACACCTCAGGACTGGAGGTGTGAATATTAACACACACAGAAGTGCCAAATACACATCCACCACACTGCAAGACTAAACCTGATAATGGTGTATGAGTGTTATGGTATGCCAGCTTAGAAGAAGAGAAAAAGCTCACCAACCCGCACAAGGTATAGAACAGCATAACATCTACATCATCTCAAATATAAATGAACAGCACTGAAGTGCTAAACCCTCGGCGTACACGCGTGCACAATCCTTGAAAGAGCAAGCGGAATTCTAATTACGTGTAACGGGAAGTATACGGAAGTCTTTAGGCAAAAGACGGAGACTGAACAAAAAGAAGCTTGCTAACTTACATCGAGTCGTATTGCAGGTAGAGTTTAGCCTATTGTTAGCCTTTTTAGGACCCTTAGAAGGCTCTGCCGTTGAAAAAGGGCGCAGAATGCTGCTGCAGTAGCTACCCTACAACATGCAGTGTATCTCTGCAATGGAGCGGTTTCAGAGAAATCCACACAAATTGTTTGACCTTCGTTGCCCGTTGAGTACATGATATCGTTTCAGGACAAACAGACACTCCAGAGGTGAGATGTGACTTAACGGACACACACACAGACCCAACTACCGTAACCCTCGCTGCGCACGCGTGCTGAGGGTTAACAAGTGCATCAAAAACAGGTATATATACACGTGTACTGGCACACAAGGTCTACCTGCATTACAGGCTATAAGGTTGCACATAGACACACACACTTGCTAATGTTCCAAGGCTAAGCCTGGCTAAGTAGTTAGAAGAGGGCAAAGATCATTTGGTGCATAGCTAATCTGGAGTACCAAGTGCAGTTATTCAATACACAGTACACAATGTTAGAGTAGACTACGAGTAGTAAATCATTCCTGGCAGTCATTCTACCCCGCCACAAAAAAATCCACCACTACAGAACCAAGTAACAACGCATTCCTCCATTGTACACAACAGCTGAATACATCCCCCCTCCCTCTCACCGTCCATGCACTCTTTCATGACCACGAATTCTGACATGGGACTGCGCAGGGGGCCTGGTTGCGCGGCTGCAACACTCCCAGCGGTGTTCTTCTCGGGCTGGTAGTAGAGAGGAGGGGGGCGGCGGCTGGTAAACCCGGCCGCTGCTGCAGGAGCGAACTGGGGTCCCATCACGGCGCAGAAGTTAGAGCCAGCCTGCCACTGGTAGAGCTGCTTGCTCGGGTCGGCCAGAGCGGCTCCGTACGTGGTCACCTGCCCGTTGACGGGTGGGCAGGTAGCTTGCTCAACTGCCTGAAGCTCTCCATTGCTCGTGTGGACTCCATTCGGTTGCATTGGCTGAGGTTGTAGGGCTAGCTCTGGCGTGGGAGGCGTGGGAAGAGACTGAAAGGATTGCGAAGAGCCTACAGGAGGGAGCTGCTGGGACTGAGAAGCCGCCATCTTCGCAGCTTCGGGGTGCATGCCGGCTCCGTCGGTGACGGGAAGCGGCCCAGTTGCAGCCTCTGTCACGCCGTTTTGCAACTTGTCCGGACTCTCTCCCTCCACGGGCGGCGTTGGCGGGTAGTGAAATGTGGTATGCAGCTGTACCTGTGCGACACACAAGAGAACAGCGGCATTGGTTACACACAACCACTCGAGTCCATGTACACGCGCGTGTGTGCGGTGAGGAGCCAAAAGCATGTAGACAGCAGCAACATGTTGTAAAACGACATGCACTGGTCGCGAAGCCTGAAAGCCACAAAGGCTGCAGATCTCTAGCCTGCAAACTAGGCTAAAGACACTCGATTTGTAGTCATTAATAGTTCCATGTTATTGTTTGGAGGCTGGGAAGCCATGCGGTAGATAAACGAATGAGAGCTATTGAACGAGCTTCCCCCGAGGGTAGCGTGCAGAGGAGCGAGGTGACTGGGCTTATGGCGCTCTCCAAGCGAGGGAGAGAGGAGAGTGGACAGAGCCACCACTGGGCACGCCAGCCCCATCTCACACCAGTAAACGAGCACAGGCAAAGGCTTTTCATTCACTAACCAACGCACGCACTAGCTTCAGCCCCCAACCCCTGGTTGTTTCCGTGCACTGGCCATGTTTTTTGTTACAATCTTGTTACATAGCAACTCACCTGCGTGCAGAGAGTGGTATATGACTGGAAGATAGGCCCAGTAGGTATGCGGTCCACGTATGTCCTGCCTGCGTGAGCTGCCACCAGGGGAGGTGCTATGGCGATGGCTGGCAGTACCGCAGTGCTATCATTGGCCTCAGATGATATGTTGGGTATAAACAGCTCTGGATCCTCAGGCGGTAGAGCAGCAACGGTGTCCATAACGCTGTCTACGGTAAGGGTAAAAAAGTTCGTCTGGCTTCTTCGCTTAGAAACGATTTTTCTTCAAAGACTTTTTTAGAGGGCTACGGCGCACGCATAGCTATAAAACTCCTGCATGCCCCGCGCGCGGCGCTGAAATCGGCGCATGCGCACGTGACAATGACTATGCAAACGTTTCTGTTACTCTTCCATGCATCAAGAGCCCTGTAGATTGCATGCACTGATTAACATAGGCACACAATCCATTTTACCGGCGTCTAACTCCCTGAAATGCCAGTCAAAAAGTCACCTTCACTCCAAAAAGTGTACCTCGGATGAAGCAACCAGGTTCCACACTACTCCATGAGTTGTGATGATATTAGCAGCCAATGAATAAGGTACACTACTCACACTCTGCTGCTCTTCCACAAAGACAGAGACGTCTTAATATCACTGATGTCTCATGTCCCTGTATACTTTATCACGCTGGCTACTCTGCAAACCATCAGCATGTAAGGTATTTGTGTATTTTCTCTCTGCGTCCATTCCTCGTTTGTTCTTGTAGCATAAATATTATGACTGCACAGTTGAGTGGCCACTCTCTGTGTGTACAAGGGGCCCTATCTCACCTGCCTTGCAAAGCTGCAGTCATGCAATGCAAGAACTCGACGAGGTCTGTTAATTCTGTGAAATCCATTTATTCCCTGTATTTACGTCTACAGTCTTGATTCCAAATGGAGCCCCCTTTCTACAGATCTACAGTATATTCCCATGTAGGGAGTGGAGTACATGTACACACTTAGAGCACTGTAACTGCAATATGAACACTTCCTATACTATATATATATACATACATATAAATGTGTGAAGGACATCCTTATTTCTATATACCCTCTTCAACAAATCAAAAAATAATTTACCATTTAGCGGGAAAAAGACGTATTGTAATAGTTGTGAAAAAGTCAAATCATAAATATACCACGCATGCGCAGAAGAAATAGACCGGCTGGCGAGGATCAAGCCGGGCAGTGAAAGTGTAAAAGTGTACGGAGGCAGTGATCTAGCAAGTCGTATCCTAAGTCTCCCCAGGTCAATTTGACTACAGAGCGTTCTCGACAGCGTTCCAGAGGACAGATTTACGTGGGAGGGGCTGGAGTGTGTGCAGAGAAGGGGGCGTGTCTCGTTGCCGACCATTGATGAGTATCTTAGCTGCCCTACTGGTGAGCTTTGTTGCACGCTTTCTCTCATAAAACCTCTCATAAAATAAAATGACTGTACGTCTCTGACAACATTGTCCCTGTACATACAGCTGGTAGGGGCGGTATGGGGAGCCAAGGCTGACGTAGGGGTGGGAGAGGGGGAGGAGTGGCGGGAGGTGGGCGTCGCCAATCCCTGTGACCATTACAGGTACATACGCTGCAGTATATGAAGCAGATCATTCCATATAGACATGCAGTTTTATGCAGTTATTATATGTAAGTATATATACTGTACAGGTGTGAGCCAGGGGATAAGTGTGTTCCAATTGTTAATGACCTGCTACAGCTACCTGTGGCACACTGTGTGGAAAACACTGCCAGTGATAGGCGGGAAGGTGAGGGGGGCAACATTTCTGTAGAGTAGAACCCTTCTAACTTTCTAATCCAGATAGCTGTGAAACAGAAGAAAGTGTCCTGAATAGTGAGGTGTCCTGATTTCAGGGGTTGAATAATTGTGGCTTTTGGACAGCAAAGTGTTCGTTTATCTCATTATCAGTGTCCTGATTAGAGGGGTTCAAGAAACGAGATCTGGCTGCATGGAGATATGATATCTCTATGTGTATTTGGTATATTTTGTGGGCAATGAATCTCAGTTTACAATACAGTGGTCAGGGAATGACAAGGACCAAGTGGTATACATTTGTTATTGCTATATACTGCATACTGATGATGCCCCCTCCCCCCTCACCCTCTCTCTTCTTCTCCACCTCCCTCCCACTTTTCTCTCCCTCTCTGTCCCTCTCACCTCCTCCCCACCTCCTCCCCCCCCTCTCTCTCTCTCTCAGATTCATGCACTACCTATGAACTAGGTGTCAGTATAGTCACGTGTAAGTCTGAGATTCAGTGGAGGGATACTGCCGCCAGTAGGTGTGGCTTCACGAGGGAACAGCCCACTGTCAAGGTACCTTCCATACCTAATCTATACACTACATTGTAGTAGGAAGATAAAAAATATTGTGGGGGGGAGGAGGCAAACCTGACCGATTTGTCTATTGACAAGTAACTCTTACTGTCTACTCAGTACTGGATTGCATATGCTTGACTCAAATAAGTTAAGGTAATTATTGGGTGAGCCAGCCCCCCCCCTCATAAATATTGGGGGGGTGGGGGACATAGGCCTACCCCTCCCCCCCAGTATAGGAGCATTTTTGTTAAGGCCTACCACTAGACCACTAGCTGGATGGATTGGGGGTGCCTGCAGAGTAGCTGTATGGGCACGAGTTTATAAAACACCTCAAGTTGTGTTGTGTATCCTTGCCTTTCTAAGCATCTCTGGGGGTTTAGCTGCATGGTGTGACGTTACTCTGTGTTCTCCTCCGTCTGTAGGTTCGCCATCCTTGTCACAGGAGGAACAGTAGCTCTCCGGCAATATTCTTACAGGCTACCATATCATGCTGTCCAGGTATGTATACAGTGCAGTGCTCATGTATAGAGCTACATGGATGTATACTTGTATATGTTACTCTGTGTACAGTACAATCGGAAACTCCGCCCATCTCTACAGTGACCACACCCACCACTGAATCGGACAACGTGGTCCCACTCTCTCCTGGTTATGTAAGTACATGACCTGTTCATAAATGCCCGAAACAGCTGTCCGCCGTTTGCTAGGTTTGCTCTGAGCACACCTTTTTCCGTGCATAGCACACTAGCTAGAAGAACCCACCTCACTAACCCACACAAGACATACAACACACACACACAAGAGCAGGACACCAGATGCCCAGCCTTTCGAACTGGGGGTGGTAGGTTAAAGAGCTTTTATGGCTAGCCAACTCTTCCCACACAGCACTGTCTGAGTAGATAGTCTTTGCCCACTCCACCACGTGGTCCTTGTTGCGGTCATAGATGAGAATATTGAGATCAGGATGGTCTTTTTTTACTGAGGTCCCAGATATGTTTTGATGAAGTCTCACCAGTCTCACCCAGTGTTCAAACTTGTATACGTACATTCACGAACATACTCACATTAACAGCCCAAGGATTACGTATGTAACTACACATACTAGTCCTAGTTCTCAAGGCTGGGCATCCAGGTGTCCCATGTTTTGCGTGTGGCTATGTATATATGTTGTGTATGGGGGGGGGGGGGGGGGGGGGGGGTGCGTGTTCCCAGGCCCTATATACGAGAGGAGAGGGCCTGGTACAAACTACTTGTGCATGCTCCAGATCTCCATGGTAACCCCCAGAAAAATGTGAGGTATTGTAATGTGATACCATGGAGACCTCTGGCACATGTGTGAGCAGTGTATACCAGCACTCTCCTCTCATATATAGGGCCTGGGAACAAGGCTGGGGGGGGGGGGGGTCTGTGTTACTGGGTTGGGTTCCTTTCTTCCTTTTTTTCGCTTTTTCTGCTAGTGTGCTACACACATGTATTTTCACGTACATATCGATGGAAGTGAGATATTGGCTTGTCTATGTTCAAAGGATCAAATTAGTGAGGAGCAAGATGGAGAGGGTGAGGGAGGAGAGGGAGAGGAAGAGGGAGAAGGAGAAGGAGAGGGAGAGGGGAAGAGTGGAGTGAGTCTGGTAGTGCCACTAGCTCTTGGAGGCTGTCTCCTCATCCTCATTGCAACCATAGGAACCATAAAGCTCCTTCACTGCAGGAAGAGAAGGTAAGCAATATTTTCCCATGTTAAATTTTCGATTCTACTCCTGTTGGCTCCCCAGACCAGCTGCCTACAAGCCTCGACTCGAGTTTGTGACTGCGTACGTTAACCCTAGCAGCGAGGGGTGGGAGGAAGGGGAGGGGAGGGGGTACGAAAAGGCCGACCTATCTCTCCTCATTAGTAACTCCAACACTGGCTAACACGGAGCACACAGGTACACACATACACGTTTGTCAACTCTGTGTATTTTAGAACACAACTTATCACTTCCTCTATCAATGCCTACAGGTGCAGGTACACTTCTAAAAGCCACTATCACTACATTAGAGGACAGACCACATCACACTCACATACACATGTATGCCATAGTAGAACTGTAGATAACGGTTTCGGATACATTTTCACTGGAGCCGAGCTGAGCTGCGTGAGGTTAGAGGTCATTGTGCACTTTGTTCTCGAGAGACACTGGGATGGGGATGTCCCGGTCATTAGTCGATCGCACGCGGGAGGAGGGGCGTTTCCGCGCGCGCGCGCGCGGTACGCGGCAGTTGCATCATAAAAGTATATACTCCATGTAGCTCTGCCCCTGAACAGGAGACGTTGTCTGGCTTTTTAATAGCAGTTGTCTGTAGTTAGTTAGTGGAAGCTGCGTATGGCGAGACTGGTGTGTCGCTGTTTGAATGTGACGGTCCACTACAAGGGATTGTCGTGGGACGCGAGGAAGGTGGAGGGTGACCACGTGCTCCCCGCTGGATGTGGGCACAGACTGTGTGGCGCCGTCCTGCACGAAGTGGACTTGGACTTGGCCGGAGTTACCACTGTGAGGGAGGGAGGGAGAGGGAAGGAGGGAGGGAGGGAGAGGGAGGCACGTGTATGTATGCATGGCTTTAGTCAAGGGCAAGCTTCTAGCACACTAGCTCAGAGATAGAAGATGGAGGTAACCACCTCACCACCCAACCCCCACACAAGACATACAACACACATACACACAAGCAGGACACTGGCTCTACTGGTCTTGCAACAAATCAGGCATGTCATGTGATTCAGATGATGTCATGACTCTCACTGCAACCCTTCAACTCTTTTAATCTCTCATTTATTGCATGCTGGTCTTAAACTTATACTGCCTTTGACAGATGTATAGCACATGGAATCATCTCTACCAAAGAAGTAGTTTAATGTTATGCATTGTTAGCGAGCGGGAGAGTGCGCACGCAAAAAATTAGAAGCACGTACGACATTACAGTATGTACAGTGCCGGTTACATATATATACATACATACATATATTGAGAGACAAAATCTCCCGTTCACATCAGTAGCTACGCTCGCCAATTAACACCTAGTGGATTAGCATCTGGTCCCCCACCACAACCCAGGGGTCAGTCGGGAGCCACACAACTAAGGGCAGAGCAGCCCTAGAGGCTATTGGGGAACCACACCTAAAGGATGGTAGGGGACCACACACCTAGGGGGCCATTGGGGAATCATACATAAAAGATCACGGGGAACCACATGCCTGAGGTGCCATTGGGGAACCACAGCTGCTAAAGGATCGTGGGGAACCACATACCTAAGGGAACCACACCTGAAGGATCGTGGGGAACCACACACCTAAGGGGTCCATTGGGGAACCAGGAACACACACCTGAGCGGGGGCATTGGGGAACCAGGATCATGGGGAACCACACACCTAAGGGGGCCATTGGGGAACCAGGATCAGGGGGGAACACACACCTGAGCGGGGGCATTGGGGAACCAGGATTACGGGGAACCACACACCTAAGGGGGCCATTGGGGAACCAGGTTCATGGGGAACCACACACCTAAGGAGGGGGCATTGGGGAACCAGAACCACACACCTAAGGGGGCCATTGGGGAACCAGGATCGTGGGGGACCACACACCGAAGGGGGGCATTGGGGAAAGATCACAGGGACCCACCAGATGATGAACAGCTGTAGCCTCTAGCCATGTACAGTCTTAAATGGTGTACAGGAATATGATGTGTGGGAGGTGGGTTAGTGTCACATGATGAGAGTAGAGTGACATGTGACCATGTCATGTGGAACTACGCCAAATACAGTTGTGTGTGTGATGTGTGATGTGTTCTCTGCCTCCCCCTCTCCCTCTTTCCTCTCTCTCTCCTCTCCCTCCCTCCCTCTCTCCCTCTCTCCACCCCTCTCTCCCTCTCTCCCTCTCTCCCTCTTTCTGCCTGCCTCCCTCCCTCCCTCCCTCTCTTCCCCCTCTCCCTCCCTCCCTCTCTTCCCCCTCTCCCTCCCTCCCTCTCTCCCTCCACAGGAGCAAGCATCTCTTGTCCTCTCCCAGACACTAGGGGACTGGACTGTCCATTACTGCACCAATTGTGCCTCAGATGTGTGTGTGACTCACAGTGAGAAAAGGAGAACATTTGTATGTGGAGGATTGCTAGTGAGATGATTGGTCATATCATGTGATCTGAATAGAAGATTATCGCCCTCCTTCTCTCTCCTCCTCTCCCTTCCTTCCTCTCTCCCTCCTCCCTCCCTCCCTCCCTCCCTCCCTTCCCCCTCCCTCCTCTCCCTCTCTCTAAAGGCAACAGAGGAGGATATTTCACAGGTTAAAGGTCATCCTCACTACTCCACTGTGTTTAGAATAACTCTTAGTCCTACTCTTGAAGACACAGAGACTACTGGTCGTAGAAGAGGTAGGCTGAATGATGATGGAGAGTTCATTTTACCATGCTCTCACCCTTCCCACCCTCCGTCCCTCCTTCTCTCCTTCCCTCCCTCTGTCCCTCCCTCCCTCCCTCCCTTCCTCCTTCCTTCCTTCCTTCCCTCCCTCCCTCCCTCCCTCCCTCCCTTCCTCTTCCTTCCTTCCTTCCCTCCCTCCCTCTCTCCGTCCCTCCCTCCCTCCTTACCTCCCTCCCTTCCTTCCTCCGTCCCTCCCTCCGTCCCTCCCTCCCTCCTTCCCTTCCTCCCTCCCTCCCTCCTTCCTTCCCTCCCTCCCTCCCTCCCTCCCTCCCTCCCTCCCTCTGACCCTCTCCCTCAGCATCATCAATGACATTTGGTAGGGATGACCCAGTGGTAAAACTAGCACACACACAGGTACTCTTCCCCTCCCTCCCTCCCCTCACACACACACACACACACACACACACACACACACACACACACACACACACACACACACACTGTCGACATTCAAGTGATGAACACAATTCTCTCTCTCTCTCTCTCCTCAGGTGAAAGGGTTCCTGGCTAGGGAGGAGGAAGACGTCGAGAGACGAATCAGAGAGTTTGAGAAGAGAGAGAGAGCCTCCTTTTCCAGACTACAGCAGCGGAGCCTTACAGAGAGAACACTTCTCCTTGCGTAAGACATTCACTGAACCTACACTGGGGAACCCCTCTAATTAGGACACCCTTAATTGAGCCTCATATTATTGCCAAGTAGACGTCCACACTTTATGCTGCTATAACATGGTATAGGGCCAGGCATGATTTTGAGCATAAATGCGTGGGTTTTTACACATTACGTAACTACCAGTCAGTGTGCAGTTGGGTTGCTCCTACTTGCCAAACATTCGTACACTCAACTAGTTATAACTCCATACATCGAGATATTTCTTCTGTTCATGTGTAGGGCTATAGGCAAGGCCAGGGAGTGTGCAGCCTCCAGTGAACAGTCCTCCCATGACTCCAACCAACCTCCCTCCCTCTCCCAGTCCACACCTCAACCAGTGAGTGTACTGGGAACAGTCCATTGAACCTAATACCTCCCTCCCTCCCTCCTTCCCTCCCTCTCTCCCTCCCTCCTCCCTCCCTCTCTCCCTCCCTCCTCCCTCCCTCCTTCCCTCCCTCTCTCCCTCCCTCCTCCCTCCCTCCTCCCTCCCTCTCTCCCTCCCTCCTCCCTCCCTCCTTCCCTCCCTCTCTCCTCCCTCCTCCCTCCCTCTCTCCCTCCCTTCTCCCTCCCTCCTTCCCTCCCTCTCTCCTGAACCTAATACCTCCTTCCTTCCTTCTCTCCCTCCCTCTCCCTCCCTCTCCCCCTCCTTCCCTCCCTCCTTCCCTCCTTTTCACCCTCCCTCCCTCCCTCCCTCCCTCCCTCCCTCCCCTCCAGCGAGAAAGTGTTACCATCACACTCAGTGATAAGAGATCCTCCTCACCCAATAAGGTATGTAGTTGGTGTGAGGTATGTGGTATACTGCAGTACTGACCTCTGTCCAGGCTCCTGTGGATGATGCTCTGTTCTCACTGGATGGATTTGATGAAGATGTAGAGGAGGTGGACGGAGGGAAAGAGGGTGTGGCCTTTCCTCAGAGTGATGATGAAGAGATTAGTACTGATGGTCAGTCATGTGAGCCTTGGAACTCTATAACTAGTGTCATGTTCCTGCCCTCCCTCCCTCCTTCCTCCCTCCCCCTCCCTCCCTCCCTCCCTCTCTCCCTCCCTCCTTTCCTCCCTCCCTCCCTCCCTCCTCCCTCCCTCCCTCCCTCCCTCCCTCCTTTCCTCCCTCCCTCCTCCCTCCCTCCCTCCCTCCCTCCTTTCCTCCCTCCCTCCCTCCCTCCCTCCCTCCTTCCCTTCCTCCCTCCCTCCCTCCCTCCCTCCCTCCCTCCTTCCCTCCCTCCACTCCAGACAGTTCATATCGAGACATGATGTCAGTACAGCTAGCATCCTCAGCACCACTGGGAGTACCTGTAGTCAAACCCTCAGACCAAGCGGCTTCCTCTGTAAGCCCCTCCTCTCCCTCATGACACTCCCTCTGGTCAAGACACTCACAGAACACACAATGTCCTGTGAGATGTCCTGATTCAGGGGTTAGAACAGTACACATACATATCTGAAGTCTTCCTTCTTTCCCCCTCTTCTCCCCTCTCACCTCTTTCCCCTCCTCCCCCCTCACTGTCTCTCTCCCTTCCTTCTCACACTATCTCTCCCCTCCCCCACACTATCTCTCCCCTCCCCCTCACTATCTCTCTCCCCTCCCCTCCCCCCAGTACGAGGGAGACCCAGCTCCAACTGACATGGCCAGTTCAATAAAGGCACTGGCACTCAGTGTCCAGAACACAGGCATGTTTGGTGACCTCCCTCGACCTCGAGTCAACAGTGACATCAAATACAAATAGCCTCAACCACTACTAGTGTCATATCATGTGGACATTAGTCTACTGTCTCTAGGAAGTGTATACGGAGTGCTGAAAACTTTACGCATGCGCAGTCAGACTTGTGTGCACGTGACGCTCGACGAGCGTCACGAGCTGCTTCCGGTGGTTCGATTTTGCACTTCCAGTGACCTCACTAAACGCGTTCTCAGGAATGGCTGAAAAGACGGCACTTCAGAGAGGAGCTGCCTCTCTAACGAAAGGTAAGGGAGTTACCTACTGATCCCTGCCACTCAGTGCGGGGTAGTTTGACTTGAGGTTTGTGGGAGAGCGGATTGTTGTGGGTGGGAGGAATGGTTGGCTGGGTAGGACGGAACGTGTGCCGCCATCCTCACTAGTGATATGTCCACATTCATTTGTCATCTGTCATTGTAGCATATATAGAAGACTAGTAGCAATAGGCCACGCCCCCCAGAGAATGGAGACTAAGATAGCAGGCAGATGTATGTGGGATGGGATGGGTGTGGCCTGATCCACTGCCCCATTAGTGACATGATGACATGATGATTTGTGGCCTCCACTGTAGCTGTGTATGTGTGTGTAGTAGTGATGATGTCATCATCTCTCCCCACAGCACTCCCCCTCACTCATGAGAAGGCCAGATATGTGTTTGAGAACACCAGGAACCTGGGGAGTGTCTGCGGTTTTCTCAACATCCCTGATGATAAGAGGGATAATGCTGCCAGTGCAAGTGAACATTTTATGCAAAGTACAGAGCCAATGAAAGTAAGAAAGATGATATGGTATCTGGACTACATTAGAGACACAGCTCTAGCAGACACTGTGATGGAGTGTGCAGAGCCCCCAGCAGGTATGTATATGTTCATGTGGTAAAGAATTCTGTGTTGTTCATCTAAACCTTGTAGATATGGGTTTGGAAACATTGCATACATGTGCACAGCCCATGGCCACACTAGCGTAAGCGGCCATTTATCGACGACAATTCAAACCTGAGACTATATCTTGACCGTAGAAAGCCTCCCAGACTTCATTCTTGGACCGATCGATAGAGCAAAGCTTATCTATTTTAGTGTAAAAGTTTCAATATTACTTGTGTTATAGCAGTAGTGCGACGAGGGCACAATCAAACTCGGTAAAATACCATTTATCGTCCATGCCTACGTATTATCGTCCACACGTACAAATTCCTATTCCAATTATCGCCCGGTTTTGAAACTTCTGTCCATATCTCAGGTCCAGAACTATCCCGGAACACGGGACTCGGACCGACATATAGCCCCATATATCGCAAGTAAACGGTGTAATTTTCAAAGCATTCTTTGTAGCGGTTTATAGACTATGCGTGCGCACGCAAGATATACTTGATAGGATAACTGTCAACACCATAAGGATGGGGAAATCATGCGCAACAATGGGGACATAACCTCTCTTGGCCACTACTGTCTATGATGCAGTCTAAAATACAATCTTCATGGAGCCAACGTGTACAAGAGCACTGGACCCACTCTGCTCCAGTTTCTAGGCTGACATCTTCTTCAAATGATCGAAAGCACACACAGCACTTATCGTCAGAGTCAGTTTCTTCAAGACACTGTCTCTTTGATGCCACTTGTAATGAGGAAGATGCTCTCCGCTTTTTCTGTGTTGAAGTAGATGATGAAGGTCCCCCTCCAGATTCACCGTCTACATTCTCACCCACGCCACTCCCACTTTCACCAGTAGAACTTGATTCTTGTCTTGACCTTGTATTACGTCCTCGTTTGTTAGCTGCTTGCTTCTTAGCTCTCTCTTCAGCTTTCCTTGCCTTCTCTTCTTCCTTCTCCTTAGCCTTCTCGGCCTTCTCGGCAGCTTTTCGCATCTTTTCTTCAGCTTTCTTGTGCTTTTCTTCTTCTCGTTTCTTTTTCTTCTCTTCTCTCTCTATTTTTCGCTTCTCCTTCTCCTCCTGCTCGAGTTTTTTCTTCATTTCCTTCTCTTTAATAATGGCTAGGCACTCTGAACTTGTGAGAACCCGAGCTCCAGTTATGGCTCGAGTTGAAGATGAACGAACAGATGGCTTAGACCTTACTGGAGTTCCCATTTGTACATGTAAGTATTTATCAATGGGACTAATCCGAGCTGATGACAAATGTGACCCACTTGAACTGGCGCTATTAGAGGGAGAAACAACTGAGAGTGGAGTAGAAATGCTAATGGGAGTGGCTGTACTTGGTGGAATTGAGCTGCTTGTAGAGACCACGTTACAAGACGGAGAGAGTGAAGCAGATGAGCTAGTAGGAGAGACCATACTGGCCAGAGACACATGAGCGTTACTCATAGGATTTGAACTGACACCAACAGAGTCAGAGAGAGCTGGAAATGGAGCAGATGCACTAGTGGGAGGGACAGCTGTTGCAATATTGGCTGAAGACACATGTAAACCTCTTGTAGCACTCATATTGACATCACCAGAGTGAGATACAGCAGAGAGTGGAGTAGATGAGCTACAAGGAGCTGTCAGGGTACTGACTGGAGACACATGCGAGGCACTCACTACAGATGAGTCTGAACCAGAAGGGTCTGAAAATAGAAGTGGTGAGGCAGGTGTCACGTGTGAGAAACTGTTGAGCAGAGATGTTGCTGTATCAACAGATGGTGCTGCTTCTGGATGATTGAGTTCAAGCCATGCAACATAGTCCTTGTCACTGTAAATATTGTACCCTTCCTTGAACCTTGTCTCAAATAGCTCAATCTGCTCAGGTGTAAATGTGGGTGTACAGGAATTCGATGTACTTGGCTCAACAACTGAACTGACGTCGCCACTTGTATCACAACTGGTTCCCGAGTTGTCATCATCAGGATACGAAATAGCATTACGATTAAATGGGTAGACACCACATGTCCGAAATCCAGCCACAATATTTGCTGGAGTTAGAGCTTGTAACCATGCTTTTGCAAAGAGCCCAGAGAAGTTAAGCTTGCTAATCACCACACCTGGGTGTTTCTGTTGAAATTCATGACAGACCTCTGACCAGTGTCGCTTCAGGGGTCCAAACACAGTGCAGTCGAGTGGCTGTGAATCTTGTGTGGTATGGGGTGGTAAGCAGAATATTATAACACCCTCTTTCCTCGCCAACTCAATGGACATTGGCTCATAATGTGAACTATGTCCATCAAGCAGAACTAGTAGGGGCCGACTTGGTACTGCATACTTCAGGAAATGATCCATGAGCCAGTGTTTGAAGAGTTCTGTCCACCCTTTGTCACTCATGCCATAGTATGTACCTGTATGCAAAAATTGAATTAAATCTTGAACTTCATACAAATTGAAGAGCATACAACTATACGTACCTGGCACTTCTCCGACTGTCCATTGGAGATTTAGGTACTTTCCCTCAAAAATAACCATAGGAGGAATAGACTGCCCTACAGCATTGGCACAGGCAATCACACTGATTTGCTCTTTCTTGCCTGCCTGTCGATAGCGGACCTTTTTTTGCCCTCGCTTGGCAATCACATTAGGAGGCCGGGCATCAAGGGGCATTCCACTCTCGTCCATGTTGTAGATTTGAGCTGGGTGATTCATGAGATCATGCTCTGATAAGGTATCTTCCAAGAGGTTAAAGTAAGATTCCATAGACTCACGGTTCACAGAGTTCATACGGATGTGAGCAGTTGAATCCCCACGGCGTAGAGATAATTGTGGCTGTCTCTCCATAAATCGTCGCCACCATCCATCGGAGACACGTTCTGATCGAAGAAGATTCTTCTCCCGTGCCACATTCTCCACAATTGACTTGACCTGTTTTCGTGTTTTTCCATAACCAGATTCAGCAGCTTGAATCAGGTGGTCTGCTAGAGCATGCTCTTCCTCATTGTTCAGATACTTTGCTGGCCCAGGTTTACTCCCGTGTGCAACCTTGCCACTCAAACGATCTTTCAGTGTACTAGGTGGTACCCCATGAAGCAGTGCAGCCTTGTTAGCAGACATCGATCCCTTTCTTACCGCCTCCAATGCTGCCTCCATGGATTTGTCAGTCCATTGTTTGCGTTTTGCATACGGTCGTCCTCCTTTGTTATGAAGTACAGCTGGAGCAGACTGGGAGCGCTTCTTCTTTCTTCGTCGAGGCATGACAACAGTGTATAGCTAGCAACTAGAAAAGGGCAGACTGAGTAGCACAACCACGCGGTAACTTGGCGCGTTTCCGCATATATCTGTAGATCTTAGTAAACTAGTTAGATTTACTCCGCATACTTCCGCTGCTCTTATTCCGCATAACTAGCCGATAATACGTACCAGCCGATATTTGGCGGCTTACGCTAGATAGTAGTGGGAGCATGAGGTGGGCCTGTCCATCAGACCCTCTCTCCCTCCCTCAGAGGTTGTAAACATCTGGTCCACCTGCTAGATAGCCTCTCCCACTGTTTATTCCTCCATTTTGACTGGTCTTGTCTACCCCACACCATGCATGAGGAATATGAGGATTGTGTGTGTAATAATTGGAGTGAGGCTAATGGTAATGAATAGTTGAGGATAATGACTTGTGTTGTGTTGTCCTCAGATCCATCCGTGACTCCACACAACGTCATTCCTGTCTTTCAGGCACTTATTGGAAAATGGGATGAGATTGGTGACTACAATATAGTTCCATCTCTCAGGGCTCAGCTATTCCGAAACAAGTTGACTACTCGTGATGAACTCACTGAGGCTGCTGGAAAATACTTTGCTCTCTATCGTCACAGCCCCTCATGGAAGTGGCTATCAGTCCGTCTCTATAAAGGTAGAGAGACAGTGGCCCTGCAGATAGCCAGGCCTCACATCCAGACTGTGAGAGGTATGTAGATGTTTTCATGTAGTACTTGTACTTGATGTAATTGAGTGGTTGGGAGCATGTAAGATGAGTGATAAGAGCAGTTCCAAGTTGATTTCCTTATTCCCAGTGTTTTAGCTGGAATGGTTGTGTTGTTGATAGTTGCTAGCCATGTCCCCAGGCTCCCTCCTGGGAGCATATGGCAAACAACCTTTGAAACCATAGTAAAATAAGACTGGGGAGAGCCTGGTATGCGAAATCACGTGCACCGCCCTAGGGTAGAAAGGGGGTAGAAAGACTTGGCAACAGCGTGAGCAGTATTTCCCTAACCAGCTGAGCACTGCAAAGCAAATGTTCAGGTAAGAGTACATGGGAGTAGGGCTTACTACATGCCAACTGGAATGAAAATAAAAGGTGCCTCTCATCATTCTGCTGGCTCCTCACCCGTAGACTCCATGACTTTAGCGGCATGTAGTGCACTAGTGTTACATGTATACGTGCACACTTGATGTCCAACTGTAGCCTAGCCAACGCATAAAGAAAGCGATATACATCCCAATAAGATGGGCAGGCTATACATGTACAGGTTAAACAGTCCAGGGAAGCTCTGGCAGCTTGGTAGCTATGCATAATGTAAGGAAATTGCGTAATTTTGAGATCACGCAATTATGTGTACCAGGCTCTCCGCTTCTTAACTTTTGCTCAGGTGCAAAGGTCATTATGTGAGGGGAGAGCCTGGGGACGAGGCTAGATAATTGTTGTACATGTATATTAGTTTTGGTGATCCAGTAAATGGAATTGCTATTGCATGTATTGTTGTTTAGTTGTGTATCTCCCTCTCCCTCTTCCAGACCCCAGCCTCACTCCAGACAACATCCTCCAATCTACAAGAAATATCCCATTATGGAATAGGGAGGCTTCCTACTGGTGTCTTGACATGCCACGCAGCCTACATGATGAGATTACAGCCAAGTACAATGGGGAGCAGGCAAAACGTGAATTGTTTTCTACATGGCTAGCCGGTCACCCCTGCCCTACTTGGGAGCATGTGGCGGAGCTGCTGAGGAGGTTGGAGAGTGAGGGGAGGGGAAGGAAGGGAGCAGCAGAGGAGGTGGAGGAGACATACCTGAAGAGTGAGTTGCAGTGTTTCAATGAAATACATGTGCAATTGTGTTTGAAGTCTAAAGTCCACTGACTTGATGTGGAGGGAGAATCCACCTATATTGTGTATACTGTAGAATGAGGATAATAGGCCCCCATAGAGAATAAGCACCCTTTGAATATAAGCACCTAATTGGATTCCAACAGCTCCATCCCATAAGCACCCATTGCTAAAATAGTCCCCTTGGGCCTACTTGTTGTATCCTACAGTCCAGTTCCCATACTAGGCCCACCCATTGTATGCTACCATATTGTTACATGTGTGTATTAGCAGTCCATGAATATTAGCACCCATTGGAGATAATTAGGCACAGCTGCTTCTTATCCCCAGTCTCCAGTAGACAGCTGCTCTAGAGTTCCTATCAGGTCCTATAGCTGCCTCAGTAGCTCAGTTGGTAGAGCATCTGTCTAGAACACAGAGAGTTGTGTGTTCTAATCCCACCTGCGATTTGTACCTACCTCACTACCTTGCTATCCTGTTACACTCTCCCCTAGGTTCCAAACTAAAGTCCATTCGTGTTCACTTGCCCACGGAAGTAGAGTATGCTTACGTAGTTGTGTATTCTAATCCCACCTGCGATTTGTACCTACCTCACTACCTTGCTATCCTGTTACACTCTCCCCTAGGTTCCAAACTAAAGTCCATTTGCGTTCACTTGCCCACGGAAGTAGAGTATGCTTACGTAGTTGTGTGTTCTAATCCCACCTGCGATTTGTACCTACCTCACTACCTTGCTATCCTGTTACACTCTCCCCTAGGTTCCAAACTAAAGTCCATTCGTGTTCACTTGCCCACGGAAGTAGTTGCAGTAGAGTATGCTTACGTAGTAGCACGTCATACGTTTACTTAGCGGAATAGTTGTGGGTTTTGATATGCGCGGGTAAATGAGCCAAATGACGCTGCTATTTTGTGCTGATATTTCAGCGCTTTTTCTGTTCGTGCTGTCTTGCTAGCTTCTCTCCCAGTAAGTTAACATCGTTGTTCTACTAGTAAAACTTGTTTTTAGATAGGGCCTCGATTTCTAAATAACGCACACCTACATTCCGTGTGGTTAATGGCACGCTCTATACTTTGCTAATGGGACATACAGCGATCTTCAGACTGGTAAGGCGTAGGGCTTTGTAAAAGGTACATGTACCAAAAATATCGTAGGAGAATAAGCTAGCTGTTGGTGTTTGAAATTCTGAAATTGGACAAGATATAAGAAAGTTATTAAATATTTGAGGTGCCAGGTCGACACGAATGAATTTTAGGCTGTCTAGTTCCCTCTTTCCCCGTCAGGTTAGAGCTACAGGATTTGTATGACTTGTTATTGCAACAGGGGATTACCCCTGTGTAATAGGGGACATCCCCTGTTACAAGTATGTACACTACACTTGCACGTACTGCTACTATAGAGAGGCTACTCTGCTACCTGCTGCCCTGCTTTAATATCCTACCCCACTACACTGTACCTCCTTTACCCTATACCACACACCCTACCACCCTACTACCTACCCTCCTACTACCTACCCCACCCACTACCTACACTCCTGTCCTGTATTATCTACAGTGACTCCTGAGAAGGCCAAACAGATCCTGGATGCTGCCCTCCAGGATGGCTCTCTGCCTCAGGGCTTTCTCAAAGTCCTAGCAGTAGGAGTGGCTCGCTCGGGGAAGACAATCTCCAAGAAGCACATCTTTGGAATTGAGTACGACCCCAACTTCTCTATTAGCACTGGAGTCTGCGAGGCTCCAATTCATGCCATTCGATCCTTTTGTTGCGAACTGATCAATCTCAATGCGCTAGGCCTCCTCACCACTGAAGCTATGAATGAAATTCTTGCACGCAAACTTCGACAAGGTTTCCTTCGAGGAAGTGTTGCAGAAGCAGCCGTGGATATTCTGCAAAGTGCTTCCGTTGGCTCGAGTTCATCAAATACAAGTGAGGGAGCATCTGGTGGTGGTGTGGCCACTCCTTCAGGTGATAGTGCAGCCTCAAAGGCTGTAGTCACTGCTGTCTGTGACCGGGCCAGGATTGAGGCACGAGCTGAAGAAGAAGGTGAAGTGTTACCAAAAGAAGAAGAGCTCTTCAAGCTGCAGGTAGTCCTCTTCTTGGACAGTGGGGGACAGCCACAATTCCACGAGTTTCTTCCAGCCGTGAGTCACAACGTGTGCCTTGTTCTGCTTTTCATGAAGCTCAATGAGCGTCTGGATGCTCTGTGCTGCACTGCCTTCACCGACGAGAAAGGCAAGTGGTACACAGAGCAGTGCTCCTCCCTGCTCACCAACGAACAGATGCTGGTCCAGATGGTCCACACCATGATGTGCAAGCCTCTGGCTCACAGTGAGGGCAAGCGCACAATGTTCATGGTGATCGGCACTCACAGGGATCTCATGAACGAATGTGACGAGACTCTGGAACAAAAGAACGAGAGGCTGACCTCCCTTCTCTTACCGGCACTGGAAGATGTGCTGATCATGAATGGCAACAAGATTATCTTTGCTGTCAATGCCAAAAGCCCCGATAAGATTGATGAGAAATGCTTTGGCTTAATTCGTGGTCACATTTCCAATTTGAGTGTGGCCCTGGAGGTGGTGACCCCGATGTCCTTCCTCATGTTCCAGATCGATCTGATCAAGTATGGGAAAGAGCACAAAAAGAGGGTAGTGAGCATGGAGGAATGTCGGGCCATCGGTGGAAGGCTGAAGATGGACCGCCAGAGTCTGGAGGCTGCCTTGATCCACTTCAACAAGCTGAGCATGTTCCTGTACCTACCATCTGTTCTCCCCGGCCGAGTATTCATCGACCCTCAGATGCCACTCGATAGCGTGAATCGAATCGTAGCCCACAGCTACAAGGTAGGGTGTGGAGAAATTACGGGGCTTTCTCCGAGCGACATGCGATTGTGGAAAGAAGGGGTGGTGACCCAGGAAATGTTGAAGGGAGACATGTTCTCCTCTTGCTTTGTGAGTTGTCTGTTTGAGGCAGAAGATGCCCTCAAGTTCTTTCACAGCATCTACATCACGGCTTCTCTGAGTGAGAGTGAGTTCATAATGCCTGCCATGCTGCCAACAGTGTCGATGGGGGACATACAGCAGTACCTCCCTGCCCCCAGTGAGCACGTTGCCCCTCTCTTCCTCCACTTCCACAAGTCTCGCATTGCTACCGGCATTTTTTGCTCCACTCATACCTGCATGCGCTCCAAGTATGGGTGGACCACCAGCTATGTCATAAAGAAAGGAAGCTCTGTTCCAGCTTGCCTCTTTCGAAATGCTGTCCGATTGCAGCATCCATCCAAAGCCATCACAATTACTTTTGTCCATGCTGTTAAGCATTTTGAGGTGTACCTTGATTCACCACAAGCCGACCTCCCCACTGCATGCCCGCAAATACGTGAAATGCTCCTGGATGCTGTGGATAAGGGAGCGACTGCTTTCCATTTCACAAATTCCCGAGCTAACGTAGCCTTCCAGTGCCCCTGTAGCCCAGATGACGTACACACAGCCATTCTAAATGAAGCCCACTCCAACCTGAAGTGCACAGTTACAGGGACCATCATCCGAGGAGGCCTAACAGCAGCTCAGAAGGTGTGGCTTGGCACTAACACTGCTACAGGTGAGGGCCAGAACACACTTCTGTGATATTCCTTTGCTCACAATTTGCTCTCAATGTATTGTATAGTCTCTTTACATGTACTGAACATGTCAATTCCCCAGTTCCCCAGTCATCCAGTATCCCAGGACAGTCCACAGAGACAGGAGAGGGACATACTGCACAGCCACACCCACCACCACTTCCTGGTGAGTCTTATTCTCTAAACACACACCTACAAACTACCACATCATCTCAGACGGGAGTAGTTTTAAGCTTGTTTACAGATCAACACATTGTACATGTGTGAGGTTGTACTGCGTAGTGTGGTGATGAAATGGTATCGTTTCCTCAGGTCAGCCTCCCTCCCTGCCAGAGCTGGTTCGTCTCAAAGTACCTCAACAAGTGAGCACAAACTACTCCTCTTTTGGGATTATCCTTCTCGATGACCAGACCGGCACTCAAGTTGACAGCATTGAAGAATATTGTCTTCGAAATCCAGAAAAAATCACTCGAAAAATCTTGCAGGAGTGGTTACAAGGGAAGGGGCTGCCTGTGACGTGGGCATCACTTGTCCAGACTCTCAGAGACACAGGACTCTCAGTTCTGGCCGACCAGATACAGGCCTCCAAAATGGCTCCTTGAAATGTCCACTCTCCACAGTCTCCAGACACACCAAACTCCACCCACCACACCTCACCCTACACTCACGATCATTACTCATCATTTTGTGTGACATCACCACATTTCCCACCTATACATCACGTATATCATTTCATCACTTTCACTTAATACAACACTGTATTTCATGTCATACACTATACATCACGTGTATCATTATATACATCACATACAAATGTATACATTTTATCATTTTCTCATGACTATACATTTATTTTATCACATTTTGGAAGCTTATTGCGGGCTAACGAATGGGTGTGGCTGAGTGAGACTTGAACGCAGTTGCTAGGCAACAGCCAACAAAAAATTAATAATACCTTAAACATGGGGTGCATTCGACCATACATCTCCACTCCAATTAAGGTAATGTAACTACTATATATTATATATACACATACAGTACTTCATGACATACACAATGTGTCTGAGGCCCCACCCCCCTATAGGCCTTGTCCAACTCCAGTTCCTGCTATATACTTGTCAGTTATTGACT
>OZ019947.1:12224592-12304592 GCA_963970385.1 Theonella swinhoei | reverse complement strand
ACATAGAAACACTAACACAGTATGTGTGTGTGTGTGTGTGTGTGTGTGTGTGTGTGTGTGTGTGTGTGTGTGTGTGTGTGTGTGTGTGTGTGAGGGGGGCAAAGTGGCTTTGCCCCCCTGAGATGAGCTATGATCAATTCATCCTTTACATACACAAATACACAATACACAGGACAGCCTCAATACAAGGCTAACCCCCCTCAATTTTAGGAAGTCCTGATCCCCCCCCCCCCCCCCCCGACCCTGAAAATTTTGTTCTAGAAAATTCCTGGTGTGTGTGTGTGTGTGTGTGACTCTACATGTTCAATACCAGTGGCTAGCAGCTGTGTGAGGTACTCGGCCACCTTGGTACAGAGGGTGGAGTCTGAGCTGTGCTTACAGACATCTGGTAGAGCCTTGATTGCAGTTCGACGGATCTGGAATAAAACAATAGCAGCTCACCAGGTTTCAAAACACGTACAGTTACTACGTATACATGTACACAGGCCTATTAAATATAGTACATGTACACAGGGTTAGCATTTAGAAAATGGAGGGGGGGGGGGCAAATGAATGCATAAAATACTTTTGGGGGATGCGGGGGGGGGGGGGGGGGGGGCTTACACACATTGCCCAGTAGGGGGGAGGTCTGGGGAATGCTCCCCTAGAAATATTTGGATGTCAAATTGGGTGCATTTTCAGCTCTTAAAGGGTGTTAAATGCTGAACCAGCTCCTAGGAGGATTTTGTAGAGTGCCTGGTACTCAGATCACACATACATGTACATACGTCAACTCTGACAATTTGGGGGGGGGGGGGGGGCAAGAGACTACAAAGGGTGAGCAAATACCCCCCTACCCCCCCTTAAATGTAACCCTGGCACATGCTATACACCAGAGGACTGTGTGTGTGTGTGTGTGTGTGTGTGTGTGTGTGTGTGTGTGTGTGTGTGTGTGTGTGAGAGAGAGAGAGAGAGAGAGAGAGAGGTGCTAACAGTTCAGCTGTGATAATGCGTGAAGAAACCTTACAGGTGGACACTACACACTCACAATGTCATTTTCTTCTTCAACGAGATCCAATAGTGTGTCCATAGCTGTCTCGGCTAGTGTAGGAAAGAGATGGTAGAACCTGTGGAGGGGGGGGGGGGGGGGGGAGGAGGGAGGGAAGGGGACGGAGGGAAGGAGGGAAGGAGGGAGGGAGGGAGGGAGGGAGGGAAGAAATAGTGTGTGTAACACAGTACAATGGCTCACACCACCCAATACAGGCCATCATCACACACAGTGTGGCACACCTACTGACTGTACCTGGTGATGAAGCCAGCTGCAAGCTTCTTCTCATTGGCACTGCCTTTGGCAGCTTGCAGAATACCCTCATAAGCAGCTACGTTCTGGTCAAAAACACACACGTACATGGAGAACATATAAAGCAACTCAAAACTCGCCCCTTTGCTTTTCCTGCATACAATGCCTATTTTAAGCTTACTCCGCATGTAGTCATAGATACCTTCATACGTACCTCGCCAGCCTTGTCTCCAGCGTCTGCCAGTACTCCAAAGTTCTTGTACAGCTCTTCCACTCCAGATTGCTGTTGCACCGCCATCGCGACAAGCTGTAGGTGGGCGCTAATTAGGATATACCAAACGAGTATTTCAACGTAAAAGGCTAGCTCGAGGTTCGTAAGATGGCGGTCCGAAAGACGTGTAGGGAGTCTGCTCACACTTCGGAAAAACCTGCGCCCAGTTTATACTGCTGGACCGCACGAGCGTAAAGAATAGCGAGGTGGCAGGCTTACACACGCACACGTGATCACAAAACAAGGCGCGTAGCTTGGCGGGGCGCGCGCGTGCATTTGAAATTCTGGCGGTTTCCCTTCCAGCTGTGGAGTTAATTAATCATCATTATGTGCGTGTCTCTAACACTGGACTAATGCTGAGAGGAATTGAGAATTATGGCAAGGAGGCTGGTGAAGAGCCGTCCAGTACAGGTCAGCCTTACTCACAGTGCACGTTATTATTGTCCCCTGTCTTACTGCATATATACTTGTTTCTCTAATTTTTGGCACTGTCATCATAGATAATATAGCACAAAAATATTTCTGTGCTATATTATCTATGCTGTCATCCCTACATCCTATAAATACCAACCCTTAAAATGAGGACGCCCCTTTAATTATTACACTGCATGCAATCCTACTGCACTCCCATGCAATCATAAAACTCTGCTCCCATGCAGATTGTGCTGATGACCTGAGGTTGTTGCTGGACTGTCTACACTATCAGAATGGTCGTGGGTCTCCCCAGAGACAAGCCCTCACCACCATTGCTGCAATGTGTTGTAATGACAGTGAGTACTGAATGTGCGATGTCATAACCATATCACGATGATGTCATGTGATGGCATGATGGTGGGATATTGAGATTGTGAGCAGGATGGGTGTCTGGCATAGCCACACGCTCTCATTTTATGAGAGGGTGTGGCTACACCAAACTAGTGTACACTGCGATACAACAATACCTAGCCTCATTCCCAGGCCCTATATAGGAGAGGAGAGGGCCTGGTAACACTGCTTGCACATGTGCCGGGTCTCCACGGTAACACATTACGATAACATACAAGTATTCCACATTTTTCGGGGGTTAACATGGAGACCCGGCACATGTGCAAGCAGTGTGTACCAAGCCCTCTTCTCGTATATAGGGCCTGGGAATGAGGCTAAACAATACCATGCCTAACTTTCTACATAGTATGGGTATTATTGTTGTATGCCACCATCCCTGGCTTGCTCTGTATATACAGTCCTTTTTTCTTGGCACTGCCATTCATTGTCAACATTTTAAACTCCCGTATATACATGTATAGTTATTTTTTTATACTGTCACATTGTGCTTGTAAATTAGTAGTTCATTGTAAAACTAGTATACATATTATGGAGTTAGTTCATGTCTAGCCTCGTACCCAGGCTCTCACTAGCAGCAGTAGTCTCTTCTAGTGTGTGTTTAAGGAACAGCCAAAGAGAACTTTCCATAAACAGTAACAAAAATAAAATACCTGAAACTATCAATTTGTAGCAGTTTGCCTTCAGTTACAGCTAGCCAGCTAGCTCACTGTAAAAATGACATGGCAGGGGCGGAGACATCCAGCTAGCGTTTCACAATGCACATGCTCAGAGGTACGTAAACGTACAGGTCAGAAGATGGCTAATTGCACGACTAGTGGACTCGATCCCCCTTGCACAATAGCTAGGAGAATCCAAAGCATTTGTGGGGCGAGCGAAACAAGCGGAAGAGGCAAGGCCAGCTACGTTTGCTCGTTGCCAATGATAATATGTATCTGTGTTCCAAAAGTGGGGGGACTCAGCCCCCCACTATAAAAAGTACATGTAGGTGTGCCTGAGCCACATGTTTATGGAAAGTTCTCTTTCCATAAACATGTGGCCTGAGCACCCCCACTTATCTCCGCTCCTGCAGGGTTATTGTAACCCTTGGTGGTTATTTCAGTAACCTATGACAAGTTGTTGATGCATTTCAGACAGCCACTCAAGGGCTACTGTAAACTTATCTAGTGTAGGAAAAGGTTGCTTTAAAAAGGTGTACAACTGGTAACTCATGTAAGTAAATCTATTGATCACATCCTTAGCTGTGTACTGGTAGTCAGTAATAAAGTGAGTGTGAGGTAAATGTGCTTGTGCTGAAAGAGATTCAATCAGTTGGTATTAACTCACAAGAGTTTGAGGCAATATCATGTGTCTGTGTGGTCTGATTCTGGCACTGGTTACAGTGTTTTGTGTTTTGTGCACATGTCAGCAGTAGTGAACTAGTCACAGCAGTGGAAGATGGCACCTGTCCTCCATGGACATACTATCGTAACAACACTTGTCAATGTGGAAGTATTGGACATGGAATCATCCAGTGTAATATTACTAGTGGCACATTGACCGTGCAAATGTGTACATGTGTGACATATGATCCTCTGACTAATCACAGTATTGCAGGAAAGTGTCCCTATTCCTGTATTACTCACTTCTCCCAACCAGTTTATCAACTACCAATGATAAGAGAAAACTTCACAGAGTTAACATGTGGTTGGTGGAAAAGAGATGGGCCACTCTGCTCAAAGTGTATCCAAGGTCATGGATTTCCACTATATACATATGACTTGAAGTGTGTCCAATGTAATGACTTCCACATCAAAAAATTGTTTGAGTTTCTTGCAAAGGCACTAATTCCACCAACTATTCTGTGCATTGTAGTAACAGTGTTTCACTTGAATGTACTGCAGCCTCCCTGGAGTGTGTTTGTGTTAGTGGCACAACTGATGTCATCACTTACCATATCGAACGGTACATTAAATTCCGCCACATTTACAAATTTTCCTTCTATAGTTATAGCAACAATATATGGTCTATGGAATCTTGATTTCTTTACAGCACTCTATCATCCCGAATGCATCAGTCCACATATTAATTTCTTACATGTGTCGCTTATAGATTGTGCAAATGGACTATATCCACTAGTGTTAGTGGCTATTCTGTACACATTTGTGACACTCCGTGATCGTGGCTGTAAGATAATTATCCAAATGTGGAAACCTTTTCATTATTTACTGGCACGTTTTCAAAGTAGAATTAACCTGAAGACATCTCTGGTTGACACATTTGCTACACTACTTCTTCTATCATACGTGAAAATTAGATATAGTACCTTTCATATATTGGCCCCAACTCGACTGTGGAGCCCAGATGGATCCTATGTGTGGGTTGTGTACCTTGATCCATCTTCGAAATACTTTGGTCCATCCCATGCTGGATATGCCATTGTAGCTTTACTTCTCTCATTCACGGTACTGCTTGTACCAGTCATCATTTTACTCCTCTATCCATGCCTATGTTTTCAAAGATGTCTCAATCGTTTTCACCTCAGATCACTAACACTTCATACCTTTGTGGATGCTTTTCAAGGTTGTTACAAAGATGGAACTAATGGCACTCGAGACTGTCACTACTTTGCAGCACTTCAGCTTGTGCTTCGCTTACTTTTTCCTATGGTATTTTTTCTTACAGAAGAAGTAGTTATAGCTGCTTTCTTAGCATTTGTTCTTTTGGCTTTATATATACTTCTCTTTGTAATTACTCAACCATACAAAGATGCAGTGTACAATAAAACAGATACTCCACTGTTAATGGCATTACTTTTTATACCTGTTACAGTGTATTATATTATGCTGGCACCTAATGGTTACTCAATTATAATTTTTAGTGCATTATCCTTTGTACCACTACTGTACCTTATCATCTGGTCATTTGTCTACATCAAACGTATCATTACTCATTGTGGCTGGTGTAGAAGAGAAACACCAGAAAGTGCTCAACTACTGGTACATTCAGAGGAATGACAACTGCACTTTCATCACAATTATTTTGTATTATGTGTATTTAATGTGTATATATGTGTGCAGTAATATCATAGTACTTATTCAATTTACCCTTTCACCTCCTTTGCATTCTCAACCGTATCGATCGCTTTAATACTGGCAACTGGACCCTCTACTCTAGGGATATTCATAGAACACAGGATGTAGAAGTCACTGAAAATTGCTAGCTAGTCTGCTTAGGCACTTTAGGAGGAAAAGTTTATTTGGGATTTTTATTCCTATGTTGTTACACAGTAAAATCCAGTGAAACAAGTTAAAATGTTGAAGGATGTAGGGATGGTAGAGCCAAAAATCACAGAAACAAGGTGCAGAATTCAGGGAATGATGGCATGCAGAGCTCTGGTCCGTCCCTCAGGTCGAGCCATGGGCAAGATGAGGACATCAGGGGCTCTCTCGTTCGTCTTCACCATGGTGTACAATGATCCCAGCCACTCAACACTCCCGACTGCCTTCGTGACACTGGGCATCTGACACTGGGATGTACTGCTGAAAAGAATGGGTAAATAAAATATTAAAACTGTAGCACAACACGGTCAAACTCACCCAGGTCCGTTATTTTCTAAGAAAGTCCCACCTGACTGAGTTCTAAACCCTTGAGAGAATGTTGTGGAAGATTCTTTCAACATGCTTGGGACTAATCTAACTATATATATTTTGGAATTAGTCATGCCATGATAGTAACCTGTCACTGCTTAGCAGCAGTAGTCTTTTCTCTTCTAGTGTGTGTTTAAGGAAGAGCCAAAGAGAACTTTCCATAAACTGTAACAAAATACCTGAAACTGTCAATTTCTAGTAGTTTGCCTTCGGCTCACTGTACAAATGATAGGGTTATTGTAACCCTTGGTGGTTATTTCAGTAACCTATGACAAGTTGTTGATGCATCTGAGACAGCCATACAAGGGCTAAAGTAACCATAAACATTTTTAGTGTAGGAAAAAATTTAAAAAAATGTGTACAGCTGATAATAACTCGTGTAAGTCATCTCTTGTCACATCCTTAGCTAGTCAGTAGTAGAGTGAGTTTGTACTTAGGAGGTACATGTGCTTGTGCTGAAGATAGATTCAATCAGTGGGTATTAACTCACAAGAGTTGGATTCATTATCATGAGTCTGTGTGGTCTGATTCTGGTACTGGTTACACAGTGTTCTGTACATCTGTCAGCAGTAGTGAACTAGTCACAGCAGTGGAAGATGGTACCTGTCCTCCATGGACATACTATCGGAACAACACTTGTCAATGTGGGAGTATTGGACATGGAATTATCCAGTGTAATATAACTAGTGGTACATTGACCCTGGAAATGTGTACATGTGTGACATATGATCCTCTGACTAATCACAGTGTTGCAGGAAGGTGTCCCTATTCCTGTATTACTCACTTCTCCCATGCATACATACTGCACTCGTTTCTCTACTTTTTGGCACTATCATTCCTACATCCTTCAACATTTTAATGGAAATATTTTTACTCCCTCGTTTCACTGTTTTTTCATTGTATACTTGCTTGCAAATACGTTTATGCGAGCCCCATACGTTTGTGCGAGTTACCAGAGCAACATAGTATATACATAATTATAGAGAGTCAATTTATCCAACTTCCATTATCACTAATTAGCAGTACTAGTCTCTTGTAGCCTGTGTTTAAGGAACAGCCAAAGAGAACATTCCATAAAACAGTAACAAAATACCTGAAACTGTCACTTTGTAGTACTTTGCCTTCAGTACAGCTAGCTAGCTAGCTAGCTCATTGTAACAATGACAGGGTTATTGTAACCCTTGGTGGTTATTTCAGTAACCTATGACAGTTGTTGATGCATCTGAGACAGGGTAAAGTAACCATAAACATTTTAAGTGTAGGAAAAGAATGCTTTTATATAGCACACTGCGTGGGCAGATCAAATGCTTTAAAACAGGTTTATAGCACACTACGTGGGCAGATCAAAGGAGCCTGTAGGTACTGTATATGCGCTAGAGGGCATCCACTATAAAAAGATGCATTGCATTTGACTAGTATAGGAGTCATTAGTGGCCCATTTGTGGGCTATAAGTCAGTTATAACTTATAGTAAACCTCATTAGCTGTGTACTGGTAGTCAGTAATAGAGTGAGTGTGTACTTAGGAGGTGCATGTGCTTGTGCTGAAAGAGATTCAATCAGTTGGTATTAACTAACAAGAGTCAGAGGCATTATCATGTGTTTGTGTGGTCTGATTCTGGTACTGGTTACAGTGTTCTGTGCACCTGTCAGCAGTAGTGAACTAGTCACAGCAGTGGAAGATGGTACCTGTCCTCCGTGGACATACTATCGGAACAACACTTGTCAATGTGGAAGTATTGGACATGGAATCAGCCAGTGTAATATTACTAGTGGTACATTGACTCTGCAAATGTGTACATGTGTGACATATGATCCTCTGACTAATCACAGTGTTGCAGGAAAGTGTCCCTATTCCTGTATTACTCACTTCTCCCAACCAGTTTATCAACTACCTATGATAAGAGACAACTTCACAGAGTCAACATGTGGTTGGTGGAATAGAGATGGGCCACTCTGCTCAAAGTGTATCCAAGGTCATGGATTTCCACTGAACACATACATGTATGACTTGAAGTGTGTCCAATGTGATGACTTCCACATCAAAAAATTGTTTGAGTTTCTTGCAAAGGCACTAATTCCACCAACTGTTCTGTGCATTGTAGCAACAGTGTTCCACTTGAATGTACTGCAGCCTCCCTGGAGTGTGTTTGTGTTAGTGGCACAACTGATGTCATCACTTACCATATTGAAGAGTACATTTAATTCCGCCACATTTACAAATTTTCATTTAGTTATAGCAACAATATATGGTCCATGGAATCTTGATTTCTTTACAGCATTCCATCATCCCGAATGCATCAGTCCACACATTAATTTCTTCCAATCATTGCTTATAGATTGTGCAAATGGTCTATATCCACTAGTGTTAGTGGCTATTCTGTACACATTTGTGACACTCCGTGATCGTGGCTGTAAGATAATTATCCAAATGTGGAAACCTTTCCATTATTTACTGGCACGTTTTCAAAGTAGAATTAACCTGAAGACATCTCTGGTTGACACATTTGCTACACTACTTCTTCTCTCATACGTGAAAATTGGATATGGTACCTTTTATGTATTGTCCCCAACTCGACTGTGGAGCCCAGATGGATCCTATGTGTGGGTTGTGTACCTTGATCCATCTTTAAAATACTTTGGTCCATCCCATGCTGGATATGCCACTGCAGCTTTATTTTTCTTGTTCACGGTACTGCTTGTACCAGTCATCATTTTACTCCTCTATCCATGCCTATGTTTCCAGAAATGTCTCAATCGTTTTCACCTCAGATCACTAGCACTTTACACCTTTGTGGATGCTTTTCAAGGTTGTTACAAAGATGGAACTAATGGCACTCGAGACTGTCGCTATTTTGCAGCACTTCAACTTGTGCTTCGCTTACTTTTTCCTTTGGCATTTTTTCTTACAAAAGAAGTAGTTACAGCTGCTTTCTTAGCATTTGTTGCTTTGGCTTTATATATACTTCTCTTTGTAATCACTCAACCATACAAAGATCCAGTGTACAATAAAACAGATACTCCACTGTTAATGGTATTACTTTTTGTACCCATTACACTGTATTATGCTATGCTGGATCCTAATGGTTATTCAATAATAATTTTTAGTGCATTATCTTTTGTACCACTACTGTACCCTATCATCTGGTCATTTGTCTACATCAAACGTATCAGTACTCGTTGCAACTGGTGTAGAAAAGAAACACCAGAAACTGCTCAACTCTTGGAACCTTCAGAGGAATGACACTTGTATTTTTATCACTATTATTATTACAGCATTGTGTGTTTAGTGTGTACATGTGTGCAGTAATATCATAATACTATTAATAGGGTTTCTTTTGGGAAGAGGGGGCGTTTGCCCCCCTTAAAAAGGGATTTGTCCCCCTTAAGTCAAACAGATCTTCCTCATATGTGTTTTTCATGTTGTCCCCCCAAGATTTCTCTTATGTGTGGTTTGGCCCCCCTTGTCAGGTTTTCTGAAATAAATCCTTCTGTAACCTTTATAATTATCATGAACTGCATTCTCGACTGCACGATCACTTTAATACTGGCAACTGCATGAACTCTTTGCTCTATAGGATACAGAAGTCACTGAAAATTGCTAGCTACTCTGCTTAGGCACATTAGGAGGTAAAGTTTATTTCAGATTTTTTATACCGATTAAAACCACAACAAGAGTAATGTTTAATGGTGTAGGGATGGTAGCCCTACACCATTCAACATTTTAATACTTTTTCTTGTTGTGGTTTTATTGGTATAAAAAATCTTAAATAAACTTCAGCATTCAGGCCGGGGATGATGGTATGTAGTTCTCTGCTCCCTCCCTCAGTTTGAGCCAGGGACGAGATAAGGACATCAGGAGCTCTCTCGTTCATCCTCACCATGGTGTACAGTAGTCCAAGCCATGCACTCAACACTTCTGACTGCCTTCGTGACACTGGAATGTGCTGCAGAGAAGAATAGACCTCAACTCTCAACTCACCCAAGACAGTCATTTTCTAAGTCCCACCTGACTGAGTTCTAAACCCTTGCAAGAATGTTGTGGAAGATTCTTCCAAGATGCTTTGGACTAATCTAAGTGTAAAGCTAGTATATATTTTTAGAATTAGTTGTCCATTATCACTTCTTACCAGCAGTAGTCTCTTCTCTTGAGTGTGCATTTAGGGAGCAGCCAAAAAGCTGAATAGAGCTTTGCATAAACTGTAACAAAATACCTGAAACTGTCAATTTGTAGTAGTTTGCCTTCTGTTATATAGCTAGCTAGTGCTACAATGGTATTTCATTACTTATTAGAAAAAGACTGTCTCGGGTGAGTTGCATTGATAAGCCTTACCTCCTAGTGGGCCTAAGCAGACTAGCTAGCAATTTTCAGTGCCTTCTACATCCTGTGTTCTATGAATATCCCTAGAGTAGTGCCAGCAATGCAATTGAGAGTGAAGTTCACGATTTATAAAGAGGTGAAAGGGTAAATTGAAACAATATTATGATATTACTGCATACATTTACACACTAAACACACACTGCTGTAACAATAATGGTGATGAAAGTAGTGCAAGTGTCATTCCTTTGAATCAATATACCAGTAGTTGAGCAGTTTCTGGTGTTTCTTTTCTACACCAGCTGCAACGAGTAATGGTGCGTTTGATGTAGACAAATGACCAGATGATAAGGTACAGTAGTGGTGCAAAGGATAAGGCACTAAAAACTATAATTGAGTAACCATTAGGTGCCAGGATAATATAATGCACTGTAACAGGTACAAAAAGTAATGCCATTAACAGTGGAGTATCTGTTTTATTGTACACTTCATCTTTGTATGGTTGAGTGATTACAAAGAGAAGTGTATATAAAGCCAAAACAACAAATGATAAGAAAGCAGCTATAATTGCTTCTTCTGTAACAAAAAATACCAAAGGAAAAAGTAAGCGAAGCACAAGCTGAAGTGCTGCAAAGTAGCGACAGTCTCGAGTGCCATTAGTTCCATCTTTGTAACAACCTTGAAAGGCATCCACAAATGTGTGAAGTGTTAGCGATCTGAGGTGAAGACGATTGAGACATCTCTGGAAACATAGGCATGGATAGAGGAGTAAAATGATGACTGGTACAAGCAGTACTGTGAATGAGAGAAGTAAAGTTATAATGGCATATCCAGCATGAGATGGACCAAAGTATTTCAAAGATGGATCAAGGTACACAACCCACACATAGGATCCATCTGGACTCCACAGTCGAGTTGGGGACAATATATAAAAGCTACTAAATCCAATTTTCACGTATGATAGAAGAAGTAGTGTAGCAAATGTGTCAACCAGAGATGTCTTCAGGTTAATTCTACTTTGAAAACGTGCCACTAAATAATGAAAAGGTTTCCACATTTGGACAATTATCTTATAGCCACGATCACGGAGTGTCACAAATGTGTACAGAATAGCCACTAACACTAGTGGATATAGTCCATATGCACCATCTATAAGCGACAGATGTAATAAATTAATATGTGGACTGACACATTCAGGATGATAGAGTGCTTTAAAGAAATCCATATTCCATAGACCATATATGGTTGCTATAACCATAAAAGGAAAATTTGTAAATGTGGCAGAATTTAATGTAGGCATCAATATGGGATGTGATGACATCAGTTGTGCCACTAACACAAACACACTCCAGGGAGGCTGCAGTACATTCAAGTGGAACACTGTTGCTACAATGCACAGAATAGTTGGTGGAATTAGTGCCTTTGCAAGAAACTCAAACAATTTTTTATGTGGAAGTCATTACATTGGACACATTTCAAGTCATATGTATATAGTGGTAATCCATAACCTTGGATACACTTTGAGCAGAGTGGTCCTTCTCTTTTCCACCTACCACATGTTAACTCTGTGAAGTTCTCTCTTATCATTGGTAGTTGATAAACTGGTTGAGACAAATATATACACGAATAGATACAGTTTCCTGCAACACTGTGATTAGTCAGAGGATCATATGTCACCCATGTACACATTTGCAGAGTCAATGTGCCACTAGTAATATTACACTGGATGATTCCATGTCCAATACTTCCACATTGACAAGTGTTGTTCCGATAGTATGTCCATGGAGGACAGGTGCCATCTTCCACTGCTGTGACTAGTTCACTACTGCTGACAGGTGCACAGAACACTATAACCAGTACCAGAATCAGACCACACAGAGACATGATATTACCTACACAACTCTCGTGAGTAATCCTAACTGATGAATCTCTTTCAGCACAAGCACATATATACCTCTTAATTACACACTCACTCTATTACTGACTACTGGTACACAGCTAAAGATGTGACAAGAGATTACTTACATGAGTTATTATCAGTTATACACCTTTTTGAAAACAACCTTCTTTCCTACGCTAAAAGTGTTTACGATTACTTTAGCCCTTGCATGGCTGTCTCAGATGCATCAACAACTGTCATAGGTTACTGAAATAACCACCAAGGGTTACAATAACCCTGTCATTTTTACAGTGAGCTAGCTACCTAGCTAGTTGTAACAGAAGGCACACTACTACAAAGTGCCAGTTACTGTTTATGGAAAGTTTTCTTTGGCTGTTCCTTAAATATACACTACAAGAGACTACTTCTGCTAAGTAGTGATAATGGACAAGTTAGATAAATTGAATCTCTATAATGCAACTGCACACATGTACACACTAAATACACAATGCTGTAACAGTAATTATGGTGAAGAAGTGCAAGTGTCATTCCTCTGAATGTACCAGTAGTTGAGCAGTTTCTGGTGTTTCTTTTCTACACCAGCTGCAAAGAGTAATGATATGTTTGATGTAGACAAATGACCAGATGATAAGGTACAGCAGTGGTACAAAGGATAATGCACTAAAAAATATAAGTGAGTAATCATTAGGCTCCAGCATAATATAATACACTGTAACAGGTACAAAAAGTAATGCCATTAACAGTGGAGTATCTGTTTTATTGTACACTGCATCTTTGTATGGTTGAGTGATTACAAAGAGAAGTATATATAAAGCCAAAACAACAAATGCTATGAAAGCAGCTATAGTTACTTCTTCTGTAAGAAAAAATACCAAAGTAAAAAGTAAGCGAAGCACAAGCTGAAGTGCTGCAAAGTAGCGACAGTCTCGAGTGCCATTAGTTCCATCTTTGTAACAACCTTGAAAGGCATCCACAAAGGTATGAAGTGCTAGTGACCTGAGATGAAAACGATTGAGACATTTTTGAAAACATAGGCATGGATAGAGGAGTAAAATGATGACTGGTACAAGCAGTACTGTGAATGAGAGAAGTAAAGCTGCAATGGCATATCCAGCATGGGATGGACCAAAGTATTTCAAAGATGGATCAAGGTACACAACCCACATATAGGATCCATCTGGACTCCACAGTCGAGTTGGGGACAATACATAAAAGCTACCACATCCAATTTTCACGTATAACAGAAGGAGTAGTGTAGCAAATGTGTCAACCAGAGATGTCTTCAGATTAATTCTAGTTTGAAAACGTGCCAGTAAATAATGAAAAGGTTTCCACATTTGGACAATTATCTTACAGCCACGATCACGGAGTGTCACAAATGTGTACAGAATAGCCACTAACACTAGTGGATATAGTCCATATGCACTATCTATAAATGACACATGTAAGAAATTAATATGTGGACTGACACATTCAGGATGATAGAGTGCTTTAAAGAAATCCATATTCCATAGACCATATATGGTTGCTATAACCATAGAAGGAAAATTTGTAAATGTGGCAGAATTTAATGTAGTCACCAATATTGGATGTGATGACATCAGTTGTGCCACTAACACAAACACACTCCAGGGAGGCTGCAGTACATTCAAGTGGAACACTGTTGCTACAATGCACAGAATAGTTGGTGGAATTAGTGCCTTTGCAAGATACTTGAACAATTTTTTGATTTGGAATTCATTACATTGGACACACTTCAAGTCATATGTATACAGTGGAAATCCGTAGCCTTGGATACACTTTGAGCAGAGTGTTCCTTCTCTTTTCCACCAACCACATGTTAACTCTGTGAAGTTATCTCTTATCATTGGTAGTTGATAAACTGGTTGTGGGAAGTGAGCAATACCTGAATAGGGACACTTTCCTGCAACACTGTGATTAGTCAGAGGATCATATGTCACACATGTACACATTTGCACGGTCAATGTGCCACTAGTAATATTACACTGGATGATTCCATGTCCAATACTCCCACATTGACAAGTGTTGTTCCGATAGTATGTCCATGGAGGACAGGTGCCGTCTTCCACTGCTGTGACTAGTTCACTACTGCTGACAGGTGTACAGAACACTGTAACCAGTACCAGAATCAGACCACACAGACTCATGATAATGCCTCCAACTCTTGTGAGTTAATACCAACTGATTGAATCTATCTTCAGCACAAGCACATGTACCTCACACTCACTTTATTACTGACTACCAGTGCACTGTGATCAAGAGATTTACTTACACTGTACACGAGTTATTCACAAACATTCTTTTCCTACGCTAAAAAGTGTTTACAGTTACATGTACTTTAGCCCTTGTATGGCTGTCTCAGATGCATCAACAACTTGTCATAGGTTACTGAAAAACCACCAAGGGTTACAATAACCCTGTCATTTTTACAGTGATATAGCTGCTTTCTTAGCGTTTGTTGCTTTGGCTTTATATACAAGTGTAAAAAAACATTTCATTAAAATGTTAAAGGATGTAGGGATGGTAATGCCAAAAATTAAAGAAACAACAACTTATGTATATAGTTTGGAGTTCAGAGTTCACACTACCACAGAGATGAATTATACAATTTATGTATGCAGACAAGGGATAATTGCATGCAACAATAACAACGTGCGCAACCCCACGAAATAAAATGTAGGGAGGGAACTGCTAATGGTTATCCAATTATATTATCCTTTGTAACACTACTGTACCTTATCATCTGGTCATTTGTCTACATCAAACGTATCATTACTCATTGTGGCTGGTGTAGAAAAGAAACACCAGAAACTGCTCAACTACTGGTACATTTAGGGGAATGATATTTGCACTTTCATCACCATTATTGTTACAGCATTGTGTGTTTAGTGTGTACATGTGTGCAGTATTATCATAATACTGATTCAATTCCTTTCACTCCTTTATATCACGAACTTCATTCTCGACTGCATCGCTTTAATACTGGCAACTGGACCCTCTGCTCTAGGTAAAATCACAGAGAAGACAGGATGTATGTTTAGAAGTCACTGAAAATTGTTAGCTAGTCTGCTTAGGCACGTTAAGAGGTAAAGTTTATTCCAGATTTTTGTTCCATGTTGCTAGACAGCAAAAACCAGTGAAACAAGAATAATAACATTTTTGTTAAAGTGTTGAATGGTGTAGGGATGGTAGTGCCAGAAATGGTAGAATCAAGGTGCAGTATTCAAGCAAAGGCAAGGGATGATGGTATGCAGAGCTCTGCTCCCTCCCTCAGGTCGAGCCAGGGATGAGATGAGGACATCAGGAGCTCTCTCATTCATCCTCACCATGGTGTACAGTGGTCCCAATCACTCAATACTCCCGACTGCCTTCATGGCACTGGGATGTGCTGCAGAGAAGAATGGTAACAATATACACATACATGTAATATTCAAACTGCAGCACAATACAGTGCAACTCACTCAAGACAGTCATTTTCTAAGAAAAATGAGCTGCCTCAGGCAGGACTTGAACCTGTGACATTCTATGTACTAGACAAATGCTGTGCTGCTGAAAAGCTAGAGACAAAAATGTGATCATGCAAGCATAAACCAACCTTATGCCGCAAAAGTATAACTTTCAGCATGAACAAAAATAGTTTGCACTCTCCCATTATATACCCCATACAAATATGAAGCACAAAACTCGTCATAACTTTGGAATAGAAAGTCCAATCAAAAATCTAAAAAGATCACTACAATCAGCTTGAAAATCTTTATTCAATGCTCAGCTTATCTCAAAAATGATAAAATGCAGCATAAGGTTGGTTTATGCATGCATGGTCACATTAATGTGCAGAGAAATAAGCAAATGGTAGACCACAGTTTTGAGCTAGTTGGCCCTCGTGAGTGGTGTGCATATAGGAACATGCACAGCTCTTATGTACAGTAACTACTATATCTCCTTTCTCCTTGCTCATACTTTTCCTCCCTCTTTCCCTCCCTCTCTCCCTCCCTCTCTCCCTCCCTCTCTCCCTCCCTCACGTCCTCCCTCTCTCCCAGTTTTAAACCAGTCGAAACTGTGTGAAGACCGTCTCTTCAATCTCCTCTCCTCTGTTCTCTCCTCCACCGACTCATCTCTAACTCTACTCCACTCCTCTGCCTATCTCCTAGGATGTCTAATGGCAGGAAATGGTACAATACACTAGTCCTTTCCAGGGGCAGAGAACCTGGGGGTAGGGGGGGCTTGAGCCCCACCACTTTTTGAACAGGGGGGGTTGAGCCCCCCAAAATTGGAGAATGTCAATGGATACTACGTGATAGCTAATAGACTATGCACTTCATGAACACCAAGCCCCCCCCCCCCCCCCCCCCACACACACACACTTTTGACATGCTGTCTCTGCCTCTGCTTTCACACCAAGTTAATTGTACACAATGTATATGGTGTGCTGCATATTCCTTAGGCAAAGGACAGAATCTTTCTAGAGAGTGTGGCACATTGAAAACACTCATCTCTCTCTTCAAGTAAGATTATAAATTACATGTACCATACTTGATACATGAATGTGTACATGACTTAATCATTCATGAGATGTTTAGAGACAAGGCAAGGCAACACAACACAACAGAAAGACAAAGCAACACAACACAACTCGCTCAAAGTATTCATTTTTCAAAAAAATCAGGTGGGACTCAAACCCACGACCATCCGCTTTCTAGGCGACACTCTTACCAACTGAGCTACCAAGGCAGCTCAGCTGGCTGGGTTTGAATCACATATACAACACAAAGCAACCAAAGCACATCAACCAACCAGTACATCTACATGACTTAATTATCCATGAGATGCTTAGAGAGAAAGAAAGACAAGGCAACACAACACAACAGAAAGACAAAGCAACACAACACAACTCGCCCAAGATGGTCGTGGGTTCGAATCCCACCCGAGGCAGTTTTTTCTTTGAAAAATAACTGCCTTGGGCGAGTTGTGTTGTGTTGCTTTGTCTTTCTGTTGTGTTGTGTTGCCTTGTCTTTCTTTCTCTCTAAGCATCTCATGGATAATTAAGTCATGTATATACTTGGTTTGGGGGTTGGCGTCTTTGCTGGTTTCATTATCGCGGCCTTCTCCTTCATACTGAGTTTGAGTTCACCAGTTTATCTGGTTTGTGATGCTTGAGGTGCTTTGGTTGCTTTGTATTGTATATGTGATTCAAGCCCAGCCAGCTGAGCTGCCTCGGTAGCTCAGTTGGTAAGAGCTACGCCTAGCAAGCGGACGGTCGTGGGTTCGAATCCCACCCGAGGCAGTTTTTTCTTTGAAAAATAACTGCCCGCTTGCTAGGCGTAGCTCTTACCAACTGAGCTACCGAGGCAGCTCAACATGGAATCCTTCGATCAGAGTACCTCTGGAACTGAGCATGTATGTATATTGTCTTCTCAGATCACTGCTACCTTCACTGGATGGTGATGGCAGTGAGATGGGGGATGGCATAACATGTGGAGGGAATGTGACTTGTGGGAGTAGTGAGGGAGTGGAGGTGTGGAAGAGTGTGGTTAGTGCACTCTGCACTGCCACCAATAACCCTCAAAATGGTGACCTCCCTCCTCCCTTTTCTCTCTTCCTCTCTCCCTCCCCATATCCCTCCCTCTTCTTTCTCCCTCTCCCTTTCTCTCTCTCTCTCCCTCTCTTTCCCATATCGCTCCCCCCGCTTCCTTTCTCCTCCCACTCTTCCTCCCCTTCTCCTTCTCCCCCTCTTCCTCTCCTGCTCCTTCCCTCTCTACCTCCTCCTCTCCCTCTCTCACATAAAAGCTACCTATCCTATACTTGTTCTTTCCCCCACAGAACACAACCAGAATATATGTAGTGCAGTGTTCCCAGCAGCCATTAGCCTCCTCTCCTCACCCCACACCCACAATCACTACAAAACTCTACAATCTGCTCTTCGTCTCATCACTTCATGTGTAGCCAGCAATGGTTAGTCTTACTGACTACAGTGACACCATGTTACATGCTGGGGGGAGAGGAGAACCCTTATGCACTCACACACACACACACACACACTCACACACACACACACACACACACACACACACACACACACACACACACACACACACACACACACACACACACACACACACACACACACAGCCGCAGTCCAGTCCAGACTAAGTATGGTGGGCGGCCTACACTCCCTGATCTCAACATTGAGGAGCACAATAAACATAAAGACTGATATCAGCAATACTCTATCTGTCCATCTAGTCCAGTGTATCTCTGCCTCTGCCTTTGCTCACAGTAAATAGTACATGTAATATGTAGACTTGTAAAGAGGAACCCCTCTAATCAGGGCACTAATGAGGGTAGCTCATTGAGAATTGACACACTTTTTGTCAATGAGGGCAATAGGACAAAATATGCTAGCATAATTTTTTGACTAATAGGTGAAGTTTCAATGCTACTGACTAATAGGCAAAGATTGCTTTAGTCTCAGAGCAGATATCATGGGGACCAGCATGCAAGTTAATGCTCTTTGTGCAACCCTCTAGCCCTGCAGTTGAAAGAGTCTTTTTGATGCAGTTTTTCTAAACAGTGAAAAAAATCTCTGCATATATCTTTGACAAAATATAACAATCGCTAAAAATAATAATCTTTTGTTATGTGTTCTTGTCAAGAACATTGTTTGAATAATAGGTGATAATGTTTTAATAATAGGCAAATTTTCTTAGCATAAAAGAATAGAATTATAGGCCAAAAAATTAGCATATTTTGTCAACCCCTAGAGGGCAAATAGCTTTAAGAGAGGGGAGGGCAAATGGTCAACCCCTCTAATCAGGGGGTAACTCATTGAAGAGGACTCCTTGCCCCTCCCACCCCCTGATCTACAGTACATTACATACATGTATTAGTGACTGTACCCGTCCAGCCTCTAATAGCTCACTGCTCTGTTCTCTGGACTGTATTCCACTGTTGGTGACTCTGCTACAAACTCCGTCCCTCCCTCTCCCCTCACTCACCTCCATCACCCTCTGTCTGGGCATGCTCACTGAGAACAACAGTGAGTGTCAATGTAATGTCTTTTACACATTTATGATGCCTCAGAAGAGTGGTACTGTGCCTCCCTAATCAGGACACCCTTGGGACAGAAGAAAGTTTCCTGATTAGTGAGGTGTCCTGATTACAAGGTACACAAACCTGTCATTTGGCAGCAAAAAGTGTCCTGAGGTGTCCTCATCCAGGAAGTCCTGATTAGTAGGCCTACTGATTATAGGGGTTCCATTCAATATTCCTGTCCCCTCAGTTGCAGCTCAACAGCAGGTGGTGAAGTGTGGAGGTCTGCCCATACTAGTCAGCAATATGGCAGAATATAAGGTACTATATACATGTAGCTCTAGGGAATCTGAACTTATATTAATGTATATACGTGTACTGCAGGATGAGGAGCTGTCTAAAGCTGCCACGTTTGTACTTCAGTGTTGCTTCCATAAGAAATCCGAACTGTCAGGTATATGTACACATACCTGGAAAGTACATGTATAACTTTGAGGAGCATGGATTCTACATGAGAAAAAAACATATCTAGTGGGGTCAGACAAGCTATATAAGTGATCCCTGGACAGCATTGTTTTGAGTGTATTAGCTCCCGTCAGCAGGGAAAACATACAGCTCACTACTGGTTTATATACACCAGGCACACCAGAACACTAGTGGTTCAGTGGTTTCAGAACTAATGAGATTTATTCACCACATCATTACCTACGTAGTGCCTGCCAAGCCCAGAGCAATAAACTGGGCAAGGCCCCTTATTCAAAACCACCATATACATGTGTTTGGTGCATTATCTCATTAAATGTCATAATTAGAGGGGCTCCCTTTTATTTGTACCTTTATTCAGGTAAAGAAGATGTAGCTAGTGCCACAGAGGGTCTGGACCATTGGGCGGAGCCTATCCCCCAGGCCACACCCAGTACACCACAGCCACCTGGAGGACAGTTAGTCCACGCGACCTCCTCCACTCTCAGCCAGTCTGCACTGAAGAAGCTGGATAGGACCAAGCTCCCAGTCGCTGCTCAGGTCAGCAAGGAACTTCTCTCTTCTCGGGACAGATGTAATGTGTCTTTATATGGGACACGTCCTGACTATGAGGAGTCCAGATTTTTGAGCTGTCTTCATTTCGCTGTCTCCTCATTAGCTGCTTATAATGTGTGATAGTAGGCTAGTGTATACGCTTGATTTAGGTGTGAGGTGGATACTGCTCCTCACACATCATTAAAGCCATTTGCCCCTTGAAACACGTAGAAGCTGTAGATGCATTGCTCCTAAAATCCATTACCCCCTTACTGTTTACATGTGCCCCCCTTTGTCTAAGTAAACCCATGATATGATATTTACCTGTACCTCAAACTATCCTTCCTATGGTAACCCAGTAGCAATCTGGCAGTTCAGTCTGGCAGTTTCAGTTTGGCAGTTTCATGAACTGTGAAACTGCCAGACTGCCAAACTTGCACTACTGGGCTCTACTCTATCCGCCTCAGGTCTCATCCTGGCTTCATTCCTCACAAACCTCTCCCATTCCTACTGCCAACACTACCACCTCAACTGTGGAGACAGAGTGGTTGACAAGACTTCGACTCCTTCAGAGGCTATTAGAGGGGGTGAACCTGTCGTCATTGCTCGTTAGTGGTGACCAGACTTTGAGGGAGGACCCATCAGCTCAGTACATGTCAGAACAAGAAGTGAAGAGAGTGCAGGAGGCAGTAATGGATGTGGAACTCTCTCAGTGTCCTCTTCAGCCTCAGTCTATGGAATGTAACTTCACCCACTCTCGGGAACTACCAGGTATCAGTTTCCCTTCAACTACATGTATCAGAGTATCGGTAGACACTCTAATGTAGGGATGGCGCAAATGAAGTATGACATCATCAGTCTATAAAGTAGTGCATAGGCGTAGCAAGCAAATTTGTATTGGGGGGCACTAGATATGTAAATATGCACCCTGCTAAATATGTATGTCATTTTGAAGGTTGGTTGGGGTGGGTGGGGACTTGCCTCCTGTGTGGGTATGTATCAAGTAACACAGTAGACAATATGTATGTGTGTTCCTTATCCACTATGCTGTGTTTCCTGCTCCCTCCGACTGTATATATTCAATGTATATATTCACTGTATGCAGTCGAAGGGAGCAGGAATCACAGCACAGTGGATGAAGAACACATCTCTTTCCGATACATACATGATCTGTATCGGATATAGTAGAAAGAGTATAATATTATGTGTTCTTCATCCACTGTACTGTGTTTCCTGCTCCCTTTGACTATTGGACATAGCAGAAAGAGACATGTATGTGTTCTTCATCCACTCTCCTCTGTTCCCTACACCATAGGTGGTAAACAGGCCCCAAATCAAGTCGCTGCAGACTCAACCCAGGTACAACCTCTTACAGGTGAAAAGGACGATCATAATCTCCAGCTAAGAAAATGTAGAAGAGATATCAGTGTTGAAGACAGCAGTATAAAGGAAAGGGGCAGAGTTGTTAAGGAGAGGATGAAGGAGAATAGTGTCGTCAATAGTAAGAGTAACGTTGAAGCAAAAGGGGTTTTTCTACCCTCCAATCAGGGAGGTGGTTCTCCTGGCAGGCAGTCCTCAGTAACTGTCCCAGGCATTCGCCTAATGTCAAAGAACTGTACTGAGCAATCACATCATCAGGTAGTAGTCACTCCAAATATTGATCCTCCGTCGTCCTGCCAGCAACTAAAAAAGCAAAGGGTCATTAAGACTCCCTCTACAATCAGTCGTTCTAACACTCGGTATGCTGCTCCTCTGAGTACTACACCTCACATCTCTACACTGTCATGTGATGCTCAGATTGCAACTGTCATCTCAGATCGCCATCAGCAGACACTAGTTCCCAAAGTGGAGAGAGGAAAGACATTAGAGAGTATGCAGGAGAAGGAGGTGACTGAAGAAAGTATTCCCTCTCTACAGCTGCAGAATGATGGACAGAACCAGAGGGTGTTGTCAGAGAGGCAGCCTGTGAGCAAGGAACCTTCTATTCCTCCTGAGAAAATACACACACCTCGCCACATCCTCCCTCCACCTCACATCACACCTCACGAGATCCTCCTTCCCCCTCCCACCACATCTCACCATATCCCCCCTCCACCTCCTACCACAGCTCACCACATCCCCCCTCCACCTCCCACCCTCCCTCCCCCTCCCACCACATCTCACCACATCCCCCCTCCCCCTCCCACCCTCCCCCTACCTCCCACCACATCTTACCATATCCCCCCTCCACCTCCTACCACAGCTCACCATATCCCCCCTCCACCTCCCACTCTCTCCCCCCCTCCCACCACATCTCACCACATCCCCCCTCCCACCACATCTCACCACATCCCCCCTCCCCCTCCCACCCACCCCCTCCACACTCCATGTACCAACTATTGCCTTGGCTGTCGTCCTCGTCTCAAATGTCCCCTCATCACCAGTCGAACCTTCCTCAATGTACTGCACATCGACAAGTTCACGTGCCCCTATCACCAAAGGTTGGGGAGTCGTTTGGTGCAGAGAAAGACAACCACCCAACACCACACACTTGGGGGAGCCCCTACAATTTATGAGCAAATTACACCAGAGGCAAATGACAGTACAGGAGGAGGTGATTTTGATATTATTCCATGTCAGAGTACAACCCCTCTCCATGTTTCTTCCAACGCCACTGACTCCTTCCACCCTCAAGAGATTGGTGAAATGAACTCTTCTCTCTCCTCTAAGCCTTCCACCTCCACCACTATACAGAGTTCCATGTGCTTCTCCTCTCCTCCCACAGTGAGTGGTACTAGCGATGAGACCTACACACCGCTGTCTGAACCCAGCTCTGACAGTATGGAACTTGGCACACCTCCTCTCACATATACACATCAACCAGCAGTAGCGAGAGATAGTGGTAGTCAGGTGGAGGTTGTTACTGCAGAGAGCAGTGTCCCAGACAGTTCTTCTAGTGTGAGTGGTACCAGACAGCAAGTAAGAGATGTGGGGCAGAAGGAGTGGAGTACATCGGCCGTGTTGCCTCCTCCCCGTGTCTGCCCTCCCACCACTGTCGGACCACCTCCCAGTTCTCCCACCCAGCCTCCTCTCTCAGTCAGACAACACAGTATGTTGGCTGCAGTACTGAAGCTCCAGTACCTCAACCCCACAGAGGCCCTCCCTCCAGCCTCCTCTACCACAGGACAACTTCACCAACCTCGTATTCAATGCCATTCCAACCACCCTCTTCCTAAGAAGCTGCCATCCACAACACAACTATCTTCTTCCAGGAACAGCGATGACAAATCCAAACCCATAATCACTAGTACAAATGTCACCGAAAAACAGACATCAAATGATCAGTTGCCAACTTCTGCACTTATCTCACGCCCTGGAAGGTGTAAGAAGCAGTACCAGTTGACTCACGGCCCACAAAAACGGAGGCATCCGGTCCAAAGTACTAGTCACTCTCAGAGAGGTCCTCTCAGAGAGAGAGGGAATAGTGTGCCAGGGTCAGAGTACGACTACCATACGCCAATCAAGAGCAAGCCTGTACAGTTTGAGTGAGACATACATATATAATCCTAATTAGGGCACATGCTAACAAACACACGCCAATTATGTATATACAGTGTACATGCACTAAATATTTACTCCACTAGGAGAGGAAGGAAAGTCCAGCAGGCTGTGAAACAATCTGTGCCGAGTACGACCCACACAAGTAAAAGATGCGGTGGCAGAGACGCAGAGAGAGGAAAGGAGAACACTGGGAAAGTGAGTAGAACATGAGAATATGTGTAATACCAGTGCTCTCTGTGTCTCTCTCCTCCCCTCCCTCCATCCCTCCCTCCCTCCCTATCTCCCCCCCTCCCTCCCTCCGTCCCTCCCTCTGTCCCTCCCCACCTCCCTCCCTCCCTCTTTTCCTTCCTCTTTCCCTCCCTCCCCCCTCCCTCCTTACCTCCCCCCTCCCTCCCCCCTCTCTTTCTCTCGTCCCATACAGAACCTCCACCACCATCGGTCCAGTATCCCATTCTCTCATGAAGAGGAGTCTCAACTGTTGAAGGGAGTGCGACAATTGGGTCATCGCTGGAGGTACATCTTGGAAACCTACAACTTCCATCCCTCACGTACTGCTGTCAACCTGAAAGACAAGTACAGGTATACTGTATGCATACTAACAGTATATGTGAAGTAATCAAATAGCCTAAATGATGGAAACACTATCAACCAACATCAATGCCAAGTCATTGTTAAAGATCCTGAAAAAACTCAAGATCCAGCTGGGATTCGAACCCAGGACCTTCTGATTACTAGTCAGACACTCTTACCACTGAGCCACTGGATCTCTTGTGGCAGAGGAGTGTAGGATTGATGTTAATATCCTAAGGATTGAGTTCAAACCCAGACAATGACTTGGCTACACAGGCAAGGCATATGTATACAACATGCAATGAGTGTGAGTTCACCAGTTTATCTGGTTTGTGATGCGTGAGGTGCTTTGGTTGCTTTGTATTGTATATGTGATTCGAGCTCAGTCAGCTGAGCTGCCTCGGTAGCTCAGTTGGTAAGAGCGACGCCTAGCAAGCTGACGGTCGTGGGTTCAAATCCCACCCGAGGCAGTTTTTTCTTTGAAAAATAACTGTCTTGGGCGAGTTGTGTTGTGTTGCTTTGTCTTTCTGTTGTGTTGTGTTGCCTTGTCTTTCTTTCTTTCTTTCTAAGCATCTCATGGATAATTAAGTCATGTACATGTACCTCCATCACAACGAGCATAAAGTTTATTAAGCTGCATGGAGTTGTTATATACACATGTAGGTTAGGTCTTGAGTGTAGGTAACTACATGAAAAAAAACATATCTGGTGGGGCCAGACAAGCTAAGCGATCCCTGGATAGTGCTGTTTCGAGCTTATTAGCTCTCATCAGCAGGGATTACAGGCAACTTGTCTAGCACACCACCAGTTTATATACGCAAGGCGCACCAGAACACTAGTGGTTCAGTGGTTCAGTGGTTTCAGAACTAATGAGCTCATCCACCACATCATTACCTACGTAGTGCCTGCCACGCCTAGAGCAATAAACTGGGCAAGGCCCCTAACATGTACATGTATGTGATTTAAAAGCCTGGGCTGTGACATGTGAGTGTGGCAAGAATGCTACTAAGTGCCTGAGGAAGTTTCCTACATTCTAGCTACTCATGACACTGTGCACTGGTGATGAATGTTCACATTATATAGCTGTATGGACTCTAATTAAGCGAAAATAATTTGGTAGTCATGTGACTGATACACATGTACATGTAGAATTGACTCAGTCATTACAAATACACCTTTTTAAGAGCAGAAATCTGAGTGTATAGTTGTGTGCATGGAAATATGCTTAACATGTCTGTGTGTGTGTGTGTGTGTGTGTGTGTGTGTGTGTGTGTGTGTGTGTGTGTGTGTGTGTGTGTGTGTGTGTGTGTGTGTGTTGTATGGTGTTATGAGTGTGTGTATTAGAAATACTGGACATATCACTTATAAGAAATCACTCAGTTAACATTATAACAACAGGTTTAGTCAATGCTATATACATTTCTTTTGCTAGGAACTTGACTCGACGAAGATGAAAAACACACCATGTGATTTACATGTGACTCAGTAACTGACATAACAATATGTAACACACACACACTAACATACAATATATGATCGTATAATTGAGATGGCAAATACACTGTGTACATGTACTCATACATACATCAATGATTGATACGGGAAAAGGGTGCAGGGTTAAGAGAAGTTATGGGAAATGATGGGATGATATGGAGAGTCTGGGTTAGTCTAGGAGGTCGATGTCACCCAACATGTGTTGTTGATGGAATGGGTCGGCCTCCACTTGTGTGAAGAGATCTAGGAATTGGGCTGGGTCTTCGAGACCAGCCTGCAAAATTTGATAAGCCTAGGGAGAGAGGGGGAGGGAGAGGGAGAGGGAGGGACGGAGAGGGAGGGACGGAGAGGGAGGGAGGGAAGGAGGGAGAGGGAGAGGAAGAGGGATAGGAAGGGAGGAAGGGGGACAGGGAGGGAGGTAGGGAGGGAAGGAGGAGAGAGAGGACAGGGAGGGAGGGGGGAGATAAACAGTAACACCACTATCATAGGATGTGAACGCAAGGACACTATAATGCATGATTGTGTACTTACAACAACCCCTGAAATCAGATGACAGTATGATGTCCTAATTAGAGGGGCTTCCTTCCAAACGGAGTTCCAATACACCCCCCCCCCAAATGGTATGAGAGGGTGGTACTAACCTGGTGTGATCCCTCCAGATCTATTTCTTTCTCCGGAGGGAACAGGCCAGGAGGAAATTCCACGTTGAGGTCCTTACGATGAGGGGGCGGGGCCACTTGCTGCTGGTACTGCTCCAGCATCCTCTTGGCCGTGGCTGCGTTCTCCTCCAGGGAGGTGTCCGCAGGGGACGTCAGGAAGGGGGCGGAGGGAGGGAGGGAGTACGAAGCGGCCACATTCGGGGACACAGAGGTTGGAACATTCATCATAGAGCTTTGCGTCCACATCATCTGCTGTACATGGAGTAGAGATAACACAAGTAAATAACGTAACACACAAGTAAATGGAGTAACACAAGTAAATAAAATTTAGAAATGAAATACAAGTTCAGTAAGCAGCAAACTGAAAGTGAAAGTGATGAAACACCTTTTCAATGGGGCTAGACCACAGCAACACAGTACAGTACTGACATTGACTATGTATATACTGTAGAATACTGTCAGAGTGCCCCCTTCTCCGCCTTCTAATGTAGTGAATATCGACGGGGGTGGGTCGTCGGATACTCGATACTGCATTTTTTTGCACATGCATCAGGATGAGCGAGCAGAAAGTAGAGGGGGGCACTCATTGATATCTCAAATGCGAAATAGTAAGGGGGGGGGGGGCGTTTACACCAGTAGGGACACTCTGATGGTACTCTACAGTACATGTACATGTGTGTACGCATACTTGTCAGCTTAAAATTCAATTTCAAAAGAGATTAGGGGGTACACAAACATGATTGGATGGAACACTTCTTAGTTTCAAAAGAGATTAGAGGGTACACAAACATGATGAAATACTTGGATGTGTGGGGAGAGTTGGTTAGCAACAAAGGATTCTTTAAGCCACAACCTTTGTTCTCAGGGCTTGACATCCAGGTGTCCCTGTGATGATTTAAACTGTGTGCTATTTCTACATAGCACAGAAGTTAAATAATCAAGATGACAATGCTTTGAAGCCTACAAGTTAAATATCAATTGTTACTGAGCAGTAACACAGCAGAAAAGATGATAGATACAAGATGCAAAATGTTTCAGCTCGGAAGCCTTCTTCAGTTGCACATCTACCACAGAAATGACCAGGCTAGAGATGAAGGAAGATTACAAAGCATAGCCTACAACTTAGATATACGAGGCATACATGTACATGTATATTATCTTATCCGTGTGTGAGACCAACTGATTATTAGTTTCTCATGAACCGCCCGCATCAAGTTTTCCAAGATCAATAATTTGATCATTTCCTCATTATTTCTTACTGCACATGCTCAGATCAACTGCGCGTGTCCAGCTGTATACAGAATTTATTCCGTCTAGTCTGAGTGCTATTTCCTCTCCAGTACAGTCTTTCAAAGCTAAACGATGCTCAACTATCACGTATTTTTATGTCCAGGAATAAAACACTTGTCCCCTAGACCATTAAAAAGAGAGAGTGATCATTTTAATATCAATTCTATCTCTCATTTCTTGCGCCTTATTTTTAATGAATAATGAATAATGAACCTCCCTTCCTCATGTTAATTCACGTGACACTTTGATGAAAAACTAATAATCAACATCTTGTTTGCCTGGTCTGTACCTAACAGACCTATCCCTAGATGCAGTGAAACGCGAGGAATCCAATGGTACTTTTTGCTTTGAAATTGGGTGAAAAATAAGAGAGTTATTGCCAAAATTCGAGGGCTCAGGTGAAGTCAAATAGACAATATTGTGCATGCTATGCACTTGTATTTTCAATAACCTGATTGGAGGAAGTAGAGGCAGAGGGGCCTGGAGCAGCCTCGGGCTGCATGAGGTCGGGAAAGAGAACAGAGAGAGGATCCTCTTCGCTGCCTGCAACGCCACTCAACTGAGCTCCTGCCAGCTGACCCGCCTGTGTGTGGGGGGCAGGCTGTGGGGTGAATACAGCCACAGATGAAATGAGGCACCACTAACCATTCACGAGATGCGTAAAAAGACAAGGCAAGGCAACACAACACAACAGAAAGACAAAGCAACACAACACAACTCGCTCGAAGCAGTTATTTTTCAAAGAAAAATTAGCTGCCTCGGGTGGGACTCAAACCCATGACCATCCGCTTCCTAGGCGACGCTCTTACCAACTGTACAACCACTATAAAAACTGGCGGTGTGCTAGGGCATATTCCCTGCTGATGAGAGCTGATAAGCTCGAAACAGTGCTGTCCAGGGATCGCTTAGCTTGTCTGGCCCCACCAGACATGTTTTTTCTCATGCATATGCACATCACGCTACATGTAACTTCAGGTTCGCCTGTTTACCAGGTTGTGATGCTTTGGTTGATGTGCTTTGATTGCTCTGTCTTGATTTGTATGTGTTTGATTCGGCCCAGCCAGCTGAGCTGCCTCAGTAGCTCAGTTGGTAGGGGTATCGTCACCTATGAGCTTAAATTTAGATCTGGCCAGGGGCAAAAATATACCCCCACCTCAAAGTATACAGCTTCCACATTTCAAAATTACAGGGTTTTACTTAAATAGAGTGTGTGATTACAGTTCATTGACTGACCTGAGCCATAGTCTGCTGGGAAGTGACTTGGTATCTCTCCACGGCAGTTGAGGAAGGGGTGGGGGTGGGGTGGGAGGAGGTGGAGGGAGGGAGGGAACGGGGAGGGGCTTGGTTGGAAGAACAGTCACCTGCTGACATCCTGGAGAGAGAGAGAGAGAGAGAGAGAGAGAGAGAGAGAGAGAGAGAGAGAGAGAGAGAGAGAGAGAGAGAGAGAGAGAGAGAGAGAGAGAGAGAGAGAGAGAGATCATTGCATTGTTTGCTCCATAAAAACTTCATGAACACACTTGACCAAAACCGTGGGCATAAAGGATATTCATACTACCTACATGACTCCTCCCCTGGCCCCTCCCCTCTCACCTCATGGCTACGTTAGTACACACGACATATTCCACTTGTTGGGAGAAGGGATTGATGAACGAGAAGGCCTTCATGGCAAGCCACACCCACTTCTGGGCCTTGCTGAGGACTCTGTATTGAACAGTTGGCATTGGGGTACGTCGCTTCATGGCTGGAGGGAGGGAGGGAGGAAGGGAGGGAGAGAGAGAGGGAGGGAAGAAGGGAGGGAGGGAAGGTTGGAGTCAGTATCAAACATATGCTTTGGGTAAGTTGTGTTGTGTTGTTTGTCTTTCTGTTACATGTGCTTGCCTTGTCTTTCTAAGCATCTCATGGATGATTAAAGTCATGTACATATCCATAGCATTTCTGAATGAGCAATCCCTCCCCTAAAGAGGATTTTTTGTCTCCCACCTCCCACTGGTACTAGGCCCCACCCCCTACTAGCACTACCCCCACCCCCTACTGGGACTAGCCCCTCCCCCACTGGTACTAGCCCCTCCCACTGACCATCGTGATGGAGCTGAACCATCTTCTGAATGTCCTCCGGATGGTAATACTCGTATGAGACCTGACCAATCAGATCCTGAGGGAGGTACCCCAGGACACCCACGACACGAGGGTCCACGTACGTGTAGCGACCGTCAGTTCCGATACGAGCCACGAACTCATTCTCACTGGCTTCCATAGCTGCACGAGGACTTCCGTCTCCAAAGTGTTGTAGCCTCGCCACGGCAATGAGACATGCTCCCGACGAACCTTCTTCCATCTTTAGAGAATGTTGTTCAGAAGCAGTGAGGTGTCTGGAGAGAGGGAGGGAGGGAGAGAGGGAGGGAGGGAGGGAGGGAGGAAGGGGAGGGGAGGGGAGGGAGAGGGATGAAGGGGGAGGGAGGGAGGGGAGGGACAGGGAGAGGGAGGGAGGGGGAGAGAGGGAAAGGGGGAGGGAGAGGGAGGGAGGGGGAGAGAGGGAAAGGGGGAGGGAGAGGGAGGGAGGGGGAGGGAAAGAGTACATACATGTACATGGAAAAATCTACATATATATATATATACCACACTAGCCATAAAGAAAGAGACAGGAAGCTAGGACATGTACCTGATGAAGCCAGTACAGTGTAGCACTGCATATTGTTGTTCAATGTTCTGTTGAGTGGACTGAAGGAGACGAATAACGTCTTCTGATCTTTGGTAATCTGCACCAGTACCGCTATTAGTCTGGGAGAGGGGAGGAGGGAGGGAGAGGGAAGAGGGAAGGGAGGAAGGGAGAGGGAGGGAGATGAGGAGAGAAAGAGGGAAGGAGGGAGAGGGAGAGGGAGGGAGAGGGGGAGAGAGAGGAGAAAGGATAGGGGAAAGAGAAGGGAGTGGAGGGAAAGCAGTGAACAAGGGGCCAGGATGACATTGTTACTACATGTCAAGTCTTGTCCACTAGAGAACACTACACACTCTCCCACATACAATCAGCCACACTTACAACCCCACTACACTATAACCCAATGTGTTTGTGTTCCATTAGTGACATTAGTCCCACATCATAACATGTGGCCATACAAGCATAAACCAACCAACCTTATGCCGCAAAAGTATAATTTTCAGCATGAACAAAAATAGTCCATTCCCACTATACCCCATATAAATACAAAACACAAAACTCTTCATGACTTTGGAATGGAAAGTCTAATCAAAAATCTACTTCAATCAGCTTGAAAATTGTTATTCAATGCTCTGCTTATCTCAAAAATGAGCATAAGGTTGGTTTATGCATGTATGGGCACATATATGTACAGTGTGTGTGTGTGTGTGTGTGTGTGTGTGTGTGTGTGTGTGTGTGTGTGTGTGTGTGTGTGTGTGTGTGTGTGTGTGTGTGTGTGTGTGTGTGTGTGTGTGTGTGTGTGTGTGTGTGTGTGTGTGTGTGTGTGTGTGTGTGTGTGTGTGTGTGTGTGTCCCCTCACTCCATTAGCGCAAGATGTATTTGGACTTGATCTCTTAACACGACAAAGAAAGGACCTCCTCAGACCATTGATACTCTGACCATGAAGAACTAGTGGAGCTGGAAGAGGGGGGGGAGGAGGGAGGGAGGGAGGGAGGGAGAGAGGGAGGGAGGGGAAGGAAAGAGGGAGGAAGGGAGGAAGGGAGGAAGGGAGGAGAGAGGGAAGGGAGGAGAGAGGGAAGGGAGGAGAGAGGGAAGGGAGGAAGGGAGAGAGATAATTCATCACCTCTGTCTGAGGGACGGGTACTGAATGTGACATAACAGACGACTTACAACTACTGGAATTATTCTTGACACTGGCCTTCAGAGCTATGGAGAGAGAAAGAAACAAAAGAATGAGCTCTCAATTACATGTCAGTGAATGCGTTTCCATGGGGAAAGGTGTGCGCAAAGCAAACCAAGCAAACAGTAGACAGCTGCTTTGGGCTGGTTGGCCCTCATCAGCAGTTATGCCTAGCTGCTCTGCTAAGGGCGTAGACTTACATATCCTAGGCAGGTCTGTGCAGTTGTGGTTTCAGAACAATATTCATCCACCACAAACACAACCCCACCCCCTAACAATTTCGTCATTCAATGTTTAGCCTGTCGTGAGGCCACGCCCACTAGACATGAGGTAACCACACCTTCTTCTATGTCGAAGCAAGTGAGCTGGCTCTTCACTTTCTGGACATCCTTTGGGTGCAAGAGGTCGTAAAAGGTCGTCCCCATCCAATTGTCGGGTGGTTCCCCGAGTACATCACTGAGGGGTGGGGATTATATCACTATTACATCATTGGAGTACATGTATGACATCACATACTTGATAGTATCGGACACAAAGAGGACTCGAGCCCAGGAACACTCAATGATGACCATAAAACCGTTAGCAGCCTGGAGAGGGGGGAGGGGGGGGAGGGGGAGAGAGGAGGGAGGGGAGGGGAGAGGGAGGGGAGGAGAGGGGTGGAGGGATGGATGTTAAGTTATCAAATAGCCTAAATGATGGAAACACTATCAACCAACATCAATGCCAAGTCATTATGAAAGATCCTGAAAAAACTCAGGATCCAGCTGGGATTCGAACCCAGACCTTCTGATTACTAGTCAGACACTCTTACCACTGAGCCACTGGACCTCTTGTGGCAGAGGAGTGTAGGATGGATGTTAATATCCTAAGGATTGAGTTCAAACCCAGACAATGACTTGGCTACACAGGCAAGGCATGTTGTACTCACCACTGTATACATGTACATGTATCCAGTGGAGCCTCTCTAATCTGGATACCCTTGGGACAAAACCAAGTGTCCTGATTAGTGAGGTGTCCCGATTTCAGCGGTTAATTGTACACAAACTTGTGACAGCAAAGTGTCCTGTTTATCGAGGTATCCTAATTAAAGGGGTATCACTCAGTGACTCTAATTTGCTATAGGATATCAAATTGTAGTACTTCCTCCCTCCATCTATAGTGAACAAAGCATCTCTCCATGACACCACTTCCTGCTGAGTAGAGTCCCAGATGTTACAGGAATGCTACCATACAATCACACCATGTGACCTTCACCTCCATCCCTGGGCTCCAGTATTAGGAGACTCAAAGCCAGTAGCTCCCCCTCCCCCTCCCTCTCCCCTCCTCCCCTCACGCTACAATACACGTGAAATATTCAGACCAGGAGACTCCCAAGGCAATACAACACCACTCAATGCAACTCACCCGAGACAGTCATTTTCAAAGAAAAATGAGCTGCCTCGAACCCTACGACATGCATAAAATATCCAAGTCAGGGTTTAATTCAAGGGGGGACACAGGGGGCAAATGCCCCCGGGCAATTGCCCCCCCCCCCCCCCAAGGATTTCAGTTGCCCCCCCAAGCATATGACACCATCAACAATCCCTCTCCTGCCCTGCCAAATGTGCCCCCCCCCCCCCCCCCCCCACCAAGTTTCTACAATTATTAATTTTGCCCCCTAAAGGACACATGTCTAGATTAAACCCTGCAAGTGGTGTCCTGCTTTTGTGTATGTGTGTTGTACACATGTAAGTCTTGTGTGGGTTGGTGAGGTGGATCTCCTGATTTTCTTTCTTAATATTTCGAGCTAGAGTGCTGCACACATCATTTTTCAAGCTGTGTGTGTAGAGGAGCCACATAGGCTGTATATGCTACTAATGAGAGGCAACCAGTTTTGAAATATCTGTCTGGTATTTGCCCGGCATGGCTCTACCCCACTCAACACACACAATTCTTTTCTTTCTTAGCTAGAGTGCTGCACACATGATTTTTCAAGCTGTGTGTGTAGAGGAGCCACATAGGCTGTATATGCTACTAATGAGAGGCAACCAGTTTCGAAATATCTGTCCGCTGTTTGCCCAGCTTGGCTCTACCCCACTCAACACACACAATTGTTTTCTTTCTTAGCTAGAGTGCTGCACACATCATTTTTCAAGCTGTGTATGTGTATAGAGAAGCCACATAGGCTGTACATGTATATGCTACTAATGAGAGGCAACCAGTTTCAAAATATCTGTCCGGTGTTTGCCTGGCTTGGCTCTGCCCCACTGAAACTATTTAAGTACATAAAAAACATGTGTACAGCACACTGGCTAAAGAAGGAGATAAGAAACCTAGGAAGTTCTTTCAACAAACCAAAGAATGTGCACAACACACACACACAGAAGGACACTGGATGCCCAGTCTTGAGAACTGGGGATGGTGGGTTAAAGAGTTTTATTTATATCTGTATGTACCTCTACTACGAGGTGCTTGAGTTCATCGTCTGATAGAAAGCCTGGTCTGTGGGATGAGGTGGTGTGAGGATCTCCTGGATGGGAGAGGGAGGGAGGGGGGGAGGAGGAAGGGAGGGAGAGGGGGGAGAGAGGGAGAGAGGGAGAGGGAGAGAGAGAGAGAGAGAGGAGGAGAGAGAGGGAGAGAGGAGAGGCAGGAAAAGTGAGAGAAAGAGGAAGGGAGGGAGAGGGAGGGAGAGGGAGAGGGAGGGAGGGAGAGGGGAGAGAGAGGGAGAGGGAGAAGGAGAGGGGGAGGGGGAGAGGGGGGAGAGGGAGAGGGAGAGAGGTAGGAAAAGAGAGAGGAAGGGGGAGGAAGGGAAAGAGAAGGATGTACATGTAGGCCAATAGCCAACCAACCATTCTCATTTCCCTGAAATCAGGACACCTCACTAATCAGGACACCTCACAAATCACAAATCAGGACACCTCATTATTCAGGACACCTCACTAATCAGGACACACACTGTACACCAAAGACATCAGGATTGACCCCACACTTTTCTAAGCTGTTGAAGCTGAAATTTTTAAACAGAGCATTTGAAGCTGGCGTGCGTGCATGCATGTATGTGTGTGTTTGTGTGTTTAAACACATGTGTATGTACGTAGAATTCCTTTCTGTACTCGTTTCCTTACTACTTCTTCCTTTCATTCTCGTATCTAAGTAGTGCTCTATGCATGTGATTGTTCATGTATCAGTGGAGGATGCAGGATTTTTGAAAGGGGGGTTCCAGTGACCTCGTGTCGCCGTGAACCACACCCACTTTTCGTTAGTCACGCACATGCGTGCGCGTAGATCTAGTTGGCTTATGACGCACTCTTGTGTAAACTATTACTATGCGCGCGTAATTGGCGCACGTGAATGCCAGCGCTGATAGACTTAGCGTCACGTACACAATTGCAAGAGCGCCAATTACACGCAAGACTACGACGAAACCATCGTAATTACGTAATACCCTGCCAAAAGGGGGGTTCCATTGCACCCCTGGATCCCCCCTAGATCCGCCACTGTGTATATTGTACCTCTCAAACTCTTCATGTGATCGACTGCCATTTTGAGGATTGAGAGTTTGTCCAGTCTACGAGGGACTGCGGCACAAGTAGGGATCATCTGGGCGAGCTCATTCATGTAGCGGTTCATTCTCTCACGACGACGCTTTTCTACTTCGCAGTGCTGGGAACGCCTAAACACACACACACACACACACACACACACACACACACACACACACACACACACACACACACAGTAGTAATACATGTATACACCACTACTACTGATATGGGGGAACTCCTCTAATTAACTCTAATTAATAAACTCCTTACTCCCTAATCATATATACACATCTACAATATGTACATTGTATTGGTTACATTCCCCGAAATAAGGGACACCTTTGGTGCCATGAGGATGTTGATTGGATACATGCAAGTCCTGATCAGTGAGGTGTCCTGATTAGTGAGGTGTCCTGATTAGTGAGGTGTCCTGATTTCAGGTGTTAAAAGTACACAAACATGGCATTTGAGATAGCAAAAGGTGTCCTGTTTATCGAGGTGTCCTCATTTCAGGGTGTCCTGATTAGAGGGGTTCCACTGTAGGCTAAATACGGCAATTAACAAAGAACTACATGACATCCATACAGGAATGGAGCACAGATTACAAGTGAAAATGATTCTTACTTGGCTTCAGTGGTGAGTTTACTGCCGGTAGCTGCCTTAGAGCCGGCCCGACTAGCTGTGTCATCGTCATCTGACATGTTACCGTTGTCCAGAGGAGTAAATGAACCATCACTAGTGGTGTGTGTGGTGTGATATGTGTGTGTGTGTGTGTTGTGTGTGTGTGTGTGTGTGTGTGTGTGTGTGTGAGTGTGTGTGTGTGAGTGTGTGTGAGTGTGTGTATTCAGAGTACTATGACTAAGGGACAGTGGTACACACATTTAGCATAACATGAAAGTGGACTTCTTCCCTTTTTTCACAACCGAACTTCCCACCACAGGCATGTAACCTTATGGAATAGTAAGGTCAAATGTCTTAGAGCCTTTACATGAAAAAAGGTGTGCGCAGAGCAAACAGCAGACAGCTGTTTCGGACTGGTTGGCCCTCATCAGTGCTGTGTATGTGTAGCTGCTCTCCGACAGCCTACACTTACATACCTACGTACATTCACACATACATGTACATTTACACATACTGTACACATGAAAAAACATGTGTATAGCATACTTGTACATGCACTTCTAACCACATGTGGAAAGTATGTGTATAGCACGATAGCTGGAAGAATTAAGAAAGAAAAACCCGCCTCACTAACCCACACAAGACATACAAGACGCACACGAGAGCAGGACACCGGATACCCAGCCTTGAGAACTGGGGATGCACGTACATACATGTACATCTACATACTTAGTGTGCTATAGCACAAGCACATCACATTGAGTCTGCTCTTGGCTGTGAAAACCGCCAGCGCCCCGCGTGATACCTCCTTCTCCTTCTCTCCCAGCACATCGTTACACATACGGACACTTGTGTTACAGCACAGACTAGCTGGTAGCACTCACGTCAACTTGTGTCTCTTCGGTGCAGGGCCGGCCGGTACTCCGCCCGGGATACCGCCGTGTTCCATTAGAGACAGCCCCAGAGCCGACATGGCAGCCGACTGGTTCTGAAGATGAGCCATTAGTTACACAAATACACTCACTCTCTATCTCGCTCGACTAAAAGACGCAAATACGGAGATTGATGCGAATGAATGCGGAAGTGGCTACAAGTATACGGAAATTACTGCTCTAAAAGTCGCAAATATACGGAGATTAATTTGAAAGAATGCGGAAGTGGTTACAAAGTATACGGAAATTATAGTGCCTGAAGGGGAAGTGACGGAATGTAATTTACAGAGTTAGTGTTTGTGTTTCCTGCGGGTCTTCAAGTGTATATTATCTGATCTCTCTTTCCCAACACTGTCTCTAGTCTCCACACTGCATCCAGATTGACTACAGGCTGTATCTTCCAACAGTACACCAGCCTTCTCTTCAACTGCCTTAGTCCTCTTTGCTCCACCTTCACTCTCACTGGTAGTATCTGAAGTGGACTTCTTTCTCTTCCGACTACGATCTTTGCTTCTCTTCCCCTGTTCCAATCCAGTTGTACTGTCGAATTTCGAGCATTTTTTCTTCACTTTCTTCACTTTCTTCCTGATCTCTACTGCCCCTGTATCATCTGAAGTTATGGAACCATCCAGTCCATTGACAGGCACCTCCTCACCCTCCTCCCCTCCCTCCTCCCTCCCCTCCCCCTTCCCCATCATCACATCCACTGCGACGTACTCTCCTCTCAGTGACAGTATACTTCCCGTTATCTCAACCTTACTCACAGAAAACCAGACAGCTTCTCCTTCAGTAAATCTTCGATTACACCAACTTTTAAGAGTCTTCCTCTGCAGTTTAGTCAGGCGACCTGGTCGTACTCCTTCATCAGGTTTAGAGGTACTGAGGAATGGAAATATGTAATTCTGAAACCTCTGAGACAGTATGAGTGTCCAATTAGTGAGGTGTCCTGATTAGTGATTAGTGAGGTGTCCTAGTGTCCTGATTAGTGAGGTGTCCTGATTAGTGAGGTGTCCCGATTAGTGAGGTGTCCTGATTAGTGAGGTGTCCCAATTAGTGACAGGGTTTAATCTAGACACGAGTCCTTGAGGGGGCAAAAGTAATAATTGTAGAAACTTGGGGGGGGGGCACATTTGGGAGGGCAGGAGAGGGATTGTTGATGGTGTCATATGCTTGGGGGGGCAACTGAAATCCTTGGGGGGGCATTTGCCTGCGCCCCCCCTTGGATTAAATCCCGAGTGAGGTGTCCTGATTTCAGTGAGGTGTCCTGATTATTGATGTGTTCCGATTTTAGGGGATGAGGGTATTTGTTCTTAAGTACAGAGGAATGGATAGTGAAACCATTGAAACAGGAGGAAGTAGTGAGGTGTCTTCATTAGTAAGGTGTCCAGATTTAGAAGTGTACCTAAATATGGTGTTTGGGGCAGCAAAAGGTGTCCCTATTTCCTAATGGAGACTTCCTGTGTATAGTCTACACCCTTACCAAACTGGGGATTTATACCGAGGGGAGATATACTGATAGGTGACCTTTCTATTGTGTCAGGTTCGATGTGGTTTGTGGTAAATAAAAAGACCCCGCCCACCCAGGCCCCACCCACTAATACCACGGTAACCATAGACAGTGCTAACCTTAGTACTAGCCCTAGCTCTTATTCCTAAAGGAAAATACCCCCTAATTGATGACACCACAAATACTTGTTAACTGAATTACATTGCTGTATTTCACTAAAAGCATCACTAAAAGTAAAATTTGTAATACAAAATATTTGGCGAGTGTCACGAGCCCTCCTAGTGATCTGAACAGGCGATTTTTCTATATATATATTTATATGTGACGGGCACTGTACATACCGTAATGTGGTACGTGCTTCTAATTTTGTGTGTGCATTCTCCCGCTCGCCAACAATGTGTAGCAATCAACTAGATAATAGTTAGACGCCGAGTCGAGGGAACTACGTGATTTAGAAAGCCGAGGCCCGGATGTAGCGTCCTGAGCGTAGCGAGGGCGCTACCAAGGGCCCGAGGCTTTCTAAATCCCGTAGTTCCCGACGACGAGTGCGTCTAACTATTTTAGACTACAGCGGGGAAACTGATTGGACAACAACCATTTAAACCGTTAGCAACAAGCGTGCCAATAGATCCCGGTACTAGGGGCCAGCGGCCAACTATAGATCCCTCTAACGAGGTGACTATGAAAAATAGATCCCACGTTTCTCGCAACCTGATTGGTCGATTTAAAGTTACCGTAGTCTAATTATGGATAAACGTAGTCTGTTGGGCACCCTCTACACAGCCCAGCAACAATACATGACTGTTGTCTGACTCACAGGCTATCCTGGATGCGAAGAGGATCGGTTGCAGTACACACGACGGAGACGTTGAAACAGTTGAAGAGGAGACACCCGATGTGGTCCACACCGACTCTGTTCACACTCCCACACATTACCTCCCCAACCTATTACATAACATGACATGTACATTTGCTTTACGCTAAGTTTGAATTCACCTGTTTATCACCATCAGCTCATTTGGTAAGAGTGTTGCCTAGAGAGCGGATGGTTGTGGGTTCGAATCCCACCCGAGAGACTCCCAAAGCAATACAACACAACACAATGCAACTCACCCAAGACAGTCATGGCATTCGAACCCACGTCATTCTGTGTTCTAGACAGATGCTCTACCAACTGAGCTACCGAGGCAGCTAAGCTGGCTGGGCCAAATCACGCATACAAAGCATGTATGAGCGCCCTACACTTACAGAATGCCTGCCTTCTCTTCATACTGCGTAGCATTACAGTACAGCAGACAGGGATTGGGCTTCAACTACATCAAGCTAATACTGCTCTTCCATTACTTTATGCATGTCCTGATCTCGAGGGGGTATATATCGGGGATTGCCATAGACTGTCCCGGGATGTCCCATGTCCCCTATCTCACAACTAGTTAACCCCGTCTGAGGAGCAGCCACAGCCCCTCCCCATCAGTAAAGGGGGTGGAGCCGAATGCATGGTGAGGCTCCACCCCCTTTTGATGGGGAGGAGGCTGGGCTCGTGACGAAGACTACGCGGAAGATGATACATACATTTCTATAGATGTATATGATATCCTGGGATTTTGATGGCAGTCCCAGATAACCCTCCTCAAGGGTGATAAGATACAGCATTGACGTGTTTAGTTTCATTAGCTGCCTTGGTTTGAATACTTCATGTACCTGTGGTCTGAAGACTGTGGCTGTGTACACTACATCAATATGAATGTGAGGCAGTTCATCCAGTATGTGGCCAACACTAGAGTAGAGGAAGAGAGAGAGAATATGATACCAAGAATAGAGAGGAAGAGAGTGTTGAATACACAATTGCGCCTAGTATTAACTGCTCGGACATTAATGTCCAAGTTTGCCTTCATAATGACATTCATCACATTATCATTACATTACATCATCCTGAGATAGGGTTAGGGCTAGGGCTGAGGCGAGCTAGGGCATATTGTAGGGGAATTTCCCTGAAGGCAAACCTGGACATCCCTCAGTGGAAGGACCCCTACAAAATAAGTAACCTCTGGACTACTGGCAAATTCTATGTGTAACCTGTAAAACACTTTTTAAGCCTTTTAAGCTTCCATCTATGAATATCCTCAGACCTAGCCTTACCTAGAGAAGTCACACAACCTACTGACTGTGGCCATCCATCCAGGAGCCATACCAAGCCATTATCCGGGGTGTGTATGTATATTGTCGAATGACGGAATTCTGATCCAGGTTACACATAGAGGGAAGTGAGTTGTAGTATATATTGGGGTACCTGTTAATGATCCTGACTTGAGAGAATGATAGGAGGACTCCATTGTACGTGGTGTGGTAGAGAAGGACACGACTGGAGAGAAGTTCTATTACACCTTTTGGAATCTTACCTGACGTAGTGTGTGTGGGAGGGAGGGAGGGAGGAGAGAGAGAGGAGGGAGGGAGGGAGGGAGGGAGGGAGAGAGAGAGGGAGGGAGGGAGGGAGGGAGGGAGAGAGGGAGGGAGGGAGGGAGAGAGGGACGGAGGGAGGGAGGGAGAGAGAGAGGGAGGGAGGGAGGGAGGGAGGGAGGGAGAGAGAGAGGGAGGGAGGGAGAGAGGGAGGGAGGGAGAGAGAGAGAGAGGGAGGGAGGGACGGAGGAGAGAGAGAGAGAGAGGGAGGGAGGGAGGGAGGGAGAGAGAGAGGGAGGGAGGGAGAGAGAGCATGCATACAAGCACTGGAGTGATGACAACTTGTCAAAGGACGTCAAAGGACATACCAAGGTAAGAAGGCAGGAGAGTGACGTGCTCCTTCACCTCCACTTCTTGGAAACTGGAAACTTGTGAGCTTCCCTCTTTACCCACTCGGACATCACATTCCATGACCAGTTTTACTACTCAACCTTTGACCCTCTATCACGTGTCGCACCGCACTTTGACCTTAGGTAACTAGCGATATTAACCCTCCGTTCTCTGTCGTCCGCGTGTCAAAATGGTAAGTGACTGCAATCTTGTATCTGCTTCCATCTGTCTTGTTGTGTGACGTGGGAGGTTGGTGAGCGTTGAACTGGAGTGTGTATGCTTGTCGCTTCACAGGTATCAAGATTTAGGAAGACGCGGAAGCTCCGAGGTCACGTGTCGCACGGCCACGGCCGAGTTGGTGAGTACATAGATAATATCCGTGGTTATAGGACTGGGGGTTATGGCAGTAGAGCCTCTGGTTACTGTATCTGAACGAGCCTCTGTCCCGTCCACTCCGCAGGGAAACATAGGAAGCATCCTGGAGGCAGGGGTAACGCAGGAGGGCAGCACCATCACCGCATCAACTTTGACAAATAGTACGTCACTCTGAAACTCTGTAGTGTGTGTATTGAGGAAATTATCCAGAACTGTAATCGGGTAGAGTTTAGTCACTGGTTACCTGTCCACTCTCCCTCCTTTTTTCTTTTTTCCTCTCCCTCTCCCTCTCCCCCCTCTTCCTCTCGCTTGCTCTCTCTTTCTCTCGCTCTTTCTCTCGCTCCCTCTGCCTCTCCCTCTCTTTCGCACCCTCTCCCCCTCTGTCTTTCTCTCTCTCTCCCTCTCTCCCCCTTTTTCTCTCACTCCCTCTTCCCCCACTCTTCCTCTCCTTCTATCCCTCTCTCTGTCTCCTCCTTTCTCTCCCTCCTCCCCAGCCATCCAGGCTACTTCGGAAAGGTCGGTATGAGGGTATTTCATCTCACTAGAAACAAGCACCACGTACCAACTGTAAACTTGGACCGACTCTGGTCCCTGGTCTCTGAGCAGACACGAACAGCCTATAAGGACAGGACGGACAAGGCACCAGTTATTGATGTGGTGCAAGCTGTAAGTAGAGGATAGGATAATGGGTGGTTGTACTATTTGGGAGAGGTTCTTGTTACTTAGTAGTAACTTGATCACTCCCCTCCTTTCTTCCTCTCTCCTTCCTCCCTCCCTCACCCCTCCCTTTATCTCTCCCCCTCCTTTCCTCCTCCCTCCCTCTCTTTTCCTCCCTCCCTCCCTTCCTCCCTCCCCTCTCTCTCCCTCCCTCCCTCTCTCTTTTTCTCCCTCCCTCCCTCCCTTCCTCCCTCCCCTCTCTCTCTCTCCCTCCCTCCCTCCCTCCCTCCCTCCCTCCCTCCCTCCCTCCCTTCCTCTCCCTCCTCCCCTCCAGGGTTATTATAAGGTTCTTGGTAAAGGTGTGTTGCCTAAGCAACCAGTGATTGTAAAGGCAAAGTTCTTCAGTCGTAAAGCCGAGAGAAAGATCAAAGAAGTGGGCGGAGCCTGTGTACTAGTTGCATGAACGTTGTCTTATTCTGTACATATTTAATGTTTTTTGATCATTTGAGCGGGCTAATATGTGATGTATACCATCTCAGCATGGGAGGCAAGTGCAGTGCATATGCTCCTATGTGCTATAGTAGTTCAGTATTTAGAGAATGCCTGTGAAGATGTACTTGCAGTAGGTAACTGTGATGTTTAGATGGTAATCACTTGTTGAAGCTGTAGGCTTGGCATTGTGTGCATGTGTGGTCATTCATCATCAAGAAGGAAGATCCCAAGTGTGGAATAGCACCAGCTTCCCTGAGGTATATACTTTGAAGTGAAAACAGCTCTGGCAGGGAGGGAGGCTGATCTATGATCCACATCCATAATAACCAGATCTGCGAACTACTAGTAGCTACTCTTCAGGATTTCGATATTGTGCTACTACAATTCGCAATGTCCATTTTTTTAATCATACCACCAAGTATAATATGTTACCCCTACAATTCACGGTCAATTTGGCAGTGCGCATGCGCACGCAACAGAGTCGCCCTGCGCAGAACGGTTTCTGCAAAAATGGCCACAGTCGCTTCTTTGGTCCCCGTATCCCCTACGCAAGTAGTGTTTGGCTCCACAAAGAAAGACGCAGGAAAAAATGAAGGAGATTCCTGTGATATGGGCGGGAGTGAGGGAAAGGGAAGCGACGCAGAGGAAGGTACCAGTAGCATTGAGCCCAAGGAATTTTTCTGGGACCAGTTTCTGGTCTACATTTCCACCATTATCGCTCTGCTGACCGTGCTGGATGTCACACTGCAGTTCTTTCGAGGTGGAGGCCTCGCGTGTCGACTTCCTTCCAGTTTCGTTGGAGAAAACTCCAGTTTCGTTGGAGAAAACTCAAGTTTCGTTGGAGAAAACTGCTCCGGTTTCGTTGAAGACAACCCAAGTATCGAGATCATTACGCGTGACCAGGTCGTATTCGTCAATACCTTCTGTCAACAGAGCCTCTCTCTAGCCGAGTACTATCCTCTGTTTGTGCTTATTCAAGGTCTCCTGTTGGCTGCACCACAGTACCTCTGGGCGTCACTGTTTGTCGGGCAATTTGACTTCTTTTTTGGCCTCGTGAGGCAGTTAGACCGCCTTCGCAGTAGTAAAACAGGAGATTACCGAGAAAAAAACTTTGATATCGTCAACAAACTGGACAAGCAGTTTCCACGCGAGTGGAAATGGGTGGGGATATTTTCTCTCTACATTGTAAAACTTCTCGTACAGCTCCTCGTAGTGCTGGTTGCTCTGATCATCAACAGTGCTGTGTTTCAACAGAAATACTTCGCCTTCACCTTTGATTGTCCGGAAGATTTCGATCCTGCAAACCCACCGAAGGGATGGTGGCTACCTTTTGAAGTCTCATGCGTTTTCTCTTCATTTCGACTTCACCTGCGACTGCAAAATGTCAACTACTTTCTCCTCGTCCTTGCATTTGGGGCAATAGTGTATGGTCTTATTTGGTGTGGAAAACGTCACGTTAATGCTCTTGGCTACCAAGAAGTTGCCAAGTTTGCCTTCAGCTCCTGCCTCTCTCCTGATGAATACGTGAACGAGCCTTTCTTTAAGAGACTACTAAAGCCTGGTATCTCTAATGATTTGGACTTTCTGCTCTTGCGGTTGTTTCGAGCTGATGCTGGTCACGGTCGAGTTTTTAAGGACATCCAGGTAAATGCTGATATCGCTATTAGCATAACCAGTATTATTGTGTGGAGATTGGAAGTACAATTGAGCCTCTCTAATCTTATGACAGAAGAATGTGTCTGTGCAGATTAGTGAGGTGTCCTAGCTGGTTTCATGTGTTGAAAACACACAAATGTAGCATTTAGGGCAGCAAAAGGTGTCCTGTTTATTGAGGTGCCCTTACTTTGTATATCCAGATTAGAGCGGTTCCATCATGATGTGTGTTCATAGTAGCAATGATTGGATTTTTCAGGTGGCAAGGGAGATCCAGAGAATGGTCGAGAGGGATCACGAGCTGCTGCACTTGTATGTGGAAGCTACCAAAGATGAATGTGAGGAAAGAAGGCACATTTACATGCATTATGGTTTATCCTTTCTTACACTGTTTAGCTCGTAATGTGGACTTAAGGGAAGCATTCAGAGTTGCAGGTTTTAGTACTGACCCTGAAAGAGAAGTGTTTCATACACTTAAAGAAAATGCACTTGGAAATATCCGTTGGGTAGGTATATATGTACAGTTTACATTCTTGCAAGCATAAAGGCAACAGTTTTGCAATTTTATTACATCTCTCTATTAAGAGGTTTCACATTGTTTTTTTTTTTCTTTGTAGGAGTCCATCAATATACCGACCATCAGGAATATTGTGTTTGGTTTCCTTCAGTTTGTGGAGAAAAACGATCTTGCTCTTGATATATCATTCGGATCAACTGGATACTCTCTTATACTTGCCAGGGCTTTCAAAGATGTACGTTGAGATTGTAGATGTCGCATGTAAGGCACCTACCTATAATGTTGTGTGTTCGAGTCCCGCCTGCATGATGTAATTTCTTTGAAATTATTCTCTCGAGTGATTTTTATCGTGATGTGTTGTATTGCTTAGCCTCCGTGAAGCTCCTCTAACCTAGACACAATATTGTGTACACCTCGCCCCTTAAACCCCACTAATCAGAGTAGCTGTCATAGTGTGGCAAGCTATGTACACTTGTGGTAGAGGCTGGTATATTTTCACTGCAGTGACACAGTTACTACATAAACATGTCCACAATCATTATACAGGTAGACAGGAAGCCACAATATAATCCCACATCCTAATGCTGTTCTGCAGCACCTAACCTGGGATAGGCCTGTATGGTAATGTACAGTGTAGCCTCTCAAAAAAGGACACCCTTTGGCAGAAAGAAGTGGCTTGATTAGTGAGGATCCTGATTTAAGGGGTCCTGATTAAAAAGGGCGGTTGAAAAGTACACAAACATGTCCTGTTTATTGAAGTGCCCTCATTTCAGGGGGTCCTGAATAAAAAGGCTCCATGCATTGTATACGCTAGTGGTGGTGAAGGCTTGTCAGGGGTGTGTTTACATTGACAGGGAGTGCATATCATGTTATCATACTACTTGGTTTAGGGATATATCTATGTCAATACACATAGAAACTACTCTCCGATTTCTACAATCATCATCTCTAGTGATACTTGTCAAATTATATTCCTACAGGTTATATCTCTAAATTTCCACCCATTCTACTCCAATGACGAGGAGATCTACCACCTCGAACATTTCCATGCTGACTATTGCACTCTTAAATTCCAAGAAAATATTTTGACCAAGGGTACTGAAAAATTCACTAAAGTGAGTTGCTGTGGAAGAGGTTTCATCCCTTAAAGCGATATTGTTTCACTTAACAGTTGGAAGAGGCTATAAATAGGGAATTTGATGGGCCTTTTCCTGAGGCTCGCTTGAAGAAGCAAGCCAACTTTGTACTCGTTGGACCTTTTACAGATGAATCAAAGATTGCTACTGGTATGTAGTAGTAATAATAGCTGGTTTAAGCTGGTTAGCTCATTACACACACCAACAATCCTGTAGTCCTGCACAGTATGGCTTGATTATGACAATAATCACACCAAGCACACACACACACACACACACACGCACACACACACACACACGCACACACACACACACACACACACACACACACACACACACACACACACCACGCCTCTATAGCAAGCATGTACAATGTACACACTATTTTCTTTATGTCACATGCAGTAAATTTGTTCCTGGAGAGGCAGAAAAACGCCTACAGATATGCCAAATATTGTCTACTGATGTACATTAGGCCACTGAAAATTGGACCTCGTGATGTGAGTAAACGGTTTTGCCGGTACACTCCACCCGCCGGGTAAGTTGATAATGAGTAATAATTGTATGGCATGAATCCTCCAAATCCAAACGTCAACAGGAGAGAAGAATAGATCACAATTAGTGAGGTGTCCGGTTCAAATGTGCAGAGCTTTCACAGGGAAAAGTAGTCATAAACGTGGGCCTGAATGGGCACCGCATAACATTATCTGTATTTGCACCGTCAGCACACCGTGCAAGTCCATATTGGGACTACTCAACTGTATACTACGGTACTAATTTCTGTGCAGCGCTCGTCTACTCTGTACTGTCATGCCCAGTGCGCATGTAATAGCACCTTATTCATGAGTTGAATTTGTCCCATTACGGACTTGCACAGTGTGCTGATAGTGCAAATACAGACAATCTCGATGTTAGACAGTACGCCTTTATGGCTGCTTTTCCTCATGTTAGGAAAGTAAATGCCATTACTGTCTACTAAAGTGTCCTGAGTAGAAGGACTTCAACCATTAATTTATGTAATGTGGTTTTCTTCAACTTGCTTTCTTTTGTGCAGCTTATTTAATCCTGCAACCGATGGTGAAAATTTAAAAAAGAAGCAATTTCAAAATACTGTGGCAGCAATCCGTCATCTGCGAGCTACTAACAATATTAAAGTGATTAATCCAAAGAAGGGTATATTCTCAATCGTGTGTAGTGAAACCATGTGCCAATTCGAATTTACAATATTTGAGTTCAAAGGTGTATCCGACCATCCCCCTGAAGACCCTAGACCCATCCCACCAGGGGGGACATCGCAAGCTGGCAATATCGCCCTCATCATCCCGTCACAGATGTTGACACAACTGGATCAGGCCAACATAAGGAAATTTATGGATGGCGATATGGCCATTCAGCTCCAAACTCGTTCCCCCGAAAACCCGATACAGTTTATTTTGCCAACACGTTAGTTTACACTACAAATAACTGTTAGTTGCTTAATTCAGGACACCTTGATTAATGGACACATTTTACCTCCCATGTTTACATATAATCAGGACACCTCACTAATATTAGTCAGGACACTTTCCCAATTAGGTGATCCTCACTAATCAGGACACCTCACTAATATTAGTCAGGACACTTTCCCAATTAGGTGATCCTCACTAATCAGGACACCTCACTAATATTAGTCAGGACACTTTCCCAATTAGGTGATCCTCACTAATCAGGACACCTCACTAATATTAGTCAGGACACTTTCCCAATTAGGTGATCCTCACTAATCAGGACACCTCACTAATATTAGTCAGGACACTTCCTTCTCCAATAAGGAGACCTCAACTGATCAGGACACCTCACTAATTAGGACACCTCACTAATTAGGACACATCTTTTAATGGTGTCTGAATGAGACAAGTTCCACTCTGCTCCACTCTGTTCTATATACAATTAGGTGGTATTAATTATTTTCTGCTAATCTATATAATTATTTTTGTTAATTTTTCAGCAAATCGCCCATCCCAGCAGGATAGAGTGCCAGATAATGACACAGCCCAAGAAGAACGCACATAGCAACTTCCAAGATCTCTATCTGTATAGATCGACAAGTCTTACAATTATTTCTATAAGATTACTGTATTGTGATCTACACATGTATACATGCATTTCTGCACTAGACATTGTTATACACAGTACAATGACTATGAATATCGTTGCTTGCTGTTGGGGTGTCTTGGACAGCGATCTCTATTTATACACTTGTCACAAAATCTGTGTTCTTCTCTGCAGTCAAACCCTCTGTACCTCTGTACAGTGTTGCACCAAATGCCACACCCCTCACACAGCACTTGAGGATACTGTGACTACAGGGAAAGAATGAAGTTGGGGTAACATATGGTAGATTGGATTATGTGGGCTAGTAATGGAGACCTGACTGTGTGTTCGGTGCGTGTGTGTGCGTGTGTGTTCGGTGTGTGTGTGTGTGTGTGTGTGTGTGTGTGTGTGTGTGTGTGTGTGTGTGTGTGTGTGTTCGGTGTGTGTGTGTGTGTTCAGTGTGTGTGTCTGTGTGTGTTCAGCAAATTCTGCCATTGCACCCAATAAAAAAACAAAAAGGGACATCATATGAATCAGCACCCTATGGGAAAGATTTTAAAAAAGGTGTTTTAAAATAAATGGGGCTGGGCAAGTTCTTCGTTATTTTCCATAGCTCTACTCCTAGACAGGAGGTGGGGGTTCAATGTATAACCGGCTCATTAATGTGCCAAGGGTTTTGCACTTTAGTGCTATTCATATATAGCTGTGGTAATGCATCAGTGAAATTACAAAGGATGTCAGATTTAGTATGAAAGAGAGGATGGGTTAAATATGCAATAATTAACATTAATGTCTCCTTTATACTTACAGCACAAGGTCCTCCAATGCGTCCACCATGACTGCTGTATGTATCACCAAATTCAGCAGGATCTCCAATCTGTTTAGCAGGATCTGCAATCTGTTGGAGAAATGAACTTTGAACCTTCCCTGGCCTCTTTTCACAACGTACATTGTTTGGTTCATCCTCACTCTTATAGGCAGCATTGGATGCAGGGTCAAAAACCTGTAAATACAGAAAAGGCAATATCAAGTACGCTACAAAAGTAACAAAATAGGCTAACCTAGCATAGCACTGCAAAACATGATGGCTATTTTAACACGAAATGTTAACTCAGTTGCATGTGTAGTCACTCATTCATGTAAGTGACAATTTAATGGCTGTTGAACAAAGATGTATGGTTATCTTAGTTGTATGTTTTATCAGTCTTGTATCTTCAGACAGAATGCTGTGTACAGTGGATGACATAACTGGGAATGTAGCAAGAGCACATGTAATCATTCAACCTGTAAATTACCATCACCATACTTTACTGGCTGAGTGACTATATAATTGGACCTCACATGTCCCAACATGAAACATGTATTAGTTGTTGCATGGGCCCAAGTGCCACACAGGATATGTTGGCACAGTTATGATGTACAGCCCGAGGGCCGCAGGCCGAGGGATTACATCATAAGTGTGCCAATACATCCTGTGTGAGCACAAGGGCCCATGCAACAACTAATTTGTTGCCATTTCTATGGTTTCCCAGCCCCTAACCACTCCCTTACTAGCCTTATGTAATTAGTGATGTAATAAGTGTTGGCACACTTTAGCCTTTGATCTGTTACTCTACCAGGCAACAAAAGTAATATATACTCTCTATGGGTCTATGGTATGCCCCTTGTTGGCTCTCCTCTCCCTCCATGTTTATTCAACAGCCATGAAATTGTCATTTACATGAATGATTGACTACTCGTGCAACTGAGTTAAACACTTTGTGTTAAAACCATCATGTTTTTGCAGTGCAACCATGATTATACTATTTACAAACAGGAGCATACATACCACTTCTTCCACAAATTGTGCAGCCATTTTCACTCTTTACTTTCAATGTACCCTTCCACCTGATGAATACCTGATGAGATCAATGGAGACACAGATATCAGATGCTTGAATACATTAGAGGCATCTGTACAAACCCTATATAACCAAACTATAGAGAGAAGAATACAACTAGAATCAATGAGTGATGCTCCATTGTGCATGTTGTACTACTCATTCTACCGGCAGTCTACTCATTCTACTGCCACTGTACTGCTCATTGTGCTGCTCATTCTATTGCCATTCTAGTGAAAAGAGACATGGAAAATACATCTCCTCTTTTGTTGGTGACCTCTTTTCTCTTCTTTGTCGTAGATATAATGAACTCCTGCTGATCTGATCTCTGTGTCTTTACAACTCTTTTTATAGACCAAATTTCCCACACTATGACAAACACTTGTAAAAAGAGTGTTGTGGTAGACCAGGGGTGTGGTGATACTTGTGTTGCAGTACAGTATTTCTTGTAGTCACAGACTTGGGGTGTGGTACTTCTTGTAATCACAGACTTGGGGTATCAAAAATAAGTGACAGTGCAGTTACATACGTGTTGCGGTAGAATCTTTGTACAGTCACTTTGTTTAGCTCCAGATGCTTGTGGGCACACATGCGAGAGGAAGGGATAAGAAGGAAGGGGTCGGGGAGTATTCTTCGCGCGGGCCCTCGATCTTACATCAGGCGGTATTACACATTGTCATAACCATATGGCTGCACACAATTGAATTCTAACACTTTTCTCTCTCAGTCGATATCAAAGCGTCAAGGTCTTACGTTACGTATGTAGACCTACCTTTATATATACGTGCGTATGAAAGTATTATACCCCAGACCTGAGCTTCTTAATTAACTTAGTCTCGCAGGCCCGCAATAGAGGCGGCGGAACTTTGTAGGTTTTAGGGGGGCACAAGACCATAGCTTCTCTGGGTACATGTAGCACATGACAGACCAGTATCCTAATTTGACCAACGCAGGTCATATTCTGTGCGGGGAGAGGTACGAGGGTAGCTATACATCATGATCATCATGTATACGAATGAGCGTTTTTCTCAGCGCGTAATATCGACGCATGCGCATTGGCACGACGTACTTCACACCGCTAGTAGTGCTCGTTCCGCTCGCCGATAATTTTAGGGGGGCACGTGCCCCTGTGCCCCGGTGGTTCCGCCGCCTATGCGCAAGGAGGGACTGGCCTGCGAGCTAGTGCTGGAGCGTGGTTGTACTCCTACGCACATACTGTGTACGCGGCCCGGCGTACGTAATTTCGAAGTTCAGAACGGTTATTACCCCGCGGCTGCGCATGCGCAGAGCGGGGTTAAGCAATCGGTTCTGTCTGTCTGTCGTCAAAAAAATATTGAAATCCGTCCTCTGCGCACAGTATACGGCTTTAAAGAACATTAGAATAAGAGAAAAAAGTATTTACTTCCCTTCCTGGGCGCCGGTTTCGTCCACATGGCTCTTTCTCGGGAGTGCTAGCCGTTCCAAAAATTAGCGAAGTTCGCCCCGCCTACCGTAATTGCAAATTACGTGCAAATACGGATGGAATGCATGGATGGTCTTTAAAATTACGGAGAGCATGCACGGGGTTGCCGTTCCGCCTACCTTATACGGTCAGTATAACGTGGTAGTTTATTTGTGCAGAAAGAATCCCTCTCTGAGCGACCGAACTCGCCGCGGGGTACGAATACTCTAGTTGCACTCAGTGTTTTGATACTTTGCATGCAAATTCTTCAGCGAACTGCCTATCCCCAATCCAAGCAATGTGATATATAGAGTGCCAGATGAGGAGACTGTGATGTAGTCCAAGGCATGCTGTAGCAACGTACTATAGATATCAGACTATTTTACTTCTATAATTTTGATGGTATATACATATATTAGAAGTATCCAATATTGTTGATAATTATAGCATAGATATTATACCTCAAGGAACATTATAGTGATTATATGTTGAAAGAAAATTTGAATGTGGTTACATGCAATTCTGCACTGGAGGTCACAGTACAATGACTATGAATATCGTTGCTTGCTGTTGGGGTGTCTTGGACAGCGATCTCTATTTATACACTTGCCACAAAATCTGTGTTCTTCTCTGCAGTCAAACCCTCTGTACCTCTGTACAGTGTTGCACCAAACACCACACCCCTCACACAGCACTCGAGGATACTGTGACTACAGGGAAAGAATGAAGTTGGAGTAATGTATGGTAGATTTGCATACCCTTTCAATGTACAAAATTATGTGGGCTAGTAATGGAGACCTGACTAGAGGGGATCTGCTTAATCACACACCATATTCACCTGACTCTTCTTATGAACTGATTCAGTAGCAAACATGCAATCTGGTAGTCACTACAAGTGCAATATTCTTTGGCCTTATATACAAATGAGAGCACATCTACTTGGCTCATGGGCCAAGTCTTAACCACTATTTTATCAGTACATGCAAAATTTGTTGCTCAAGGAACACTCATTCTTCATTAAATGGTTCAATGAGCTACTTTGGCTTGTATTGAGAATGTCGTGGGCAATTAGAATGGCCAGGCTCAGGACAGCACTTGTAGCGATTTTCAAAGCAGTAATCATCAACTTTCATGTAGTCTCCACATGTAAATTCGATGCAAATGGTTGCTTGAGGGTGACCACATGTTCCAAGGTCTTCTCCCTCAGGCTTTATTTATTGAAAAACAGAGACAGAGCAACTATGAAATTACTTCTGTTATCTTTATGCAAGTGCACAGACTCTATGTAAGCATGGCTATACACATATGTATAGAGTACCAGTGCTCCGTTTGATAGCAAGGATTACATAATCTAGTACCAGTCTTTGTTAAAAGGTGCTCTTGTTTGATAGCAAGGATTATATAATCTAAGCTGATGAGGCTCATAATTCTAACCTGTTGAGGCCGGTATGGATTTTGTAAGCCATCGAGGCTGTCACATATTATATGTGTTGTATATATTTGATTAGTGCTCCTTTCTTCTCTCTTTTTCCTTGCATGTAGTGTGCTATACACATTATTGTTCATACATCAGATTACACTCCAACAAGACTCTCCTCTTCTGTTCACAATGTTGACAATCTCTCACCTTTCTCCATCAGCCTTAATGTATAGGCACAAGCCATGTGTACATGTAGTGGAACCTCTCAAACCAGCCACATGGGGGACCATTTGGTTGGTGTAAATCGAGGTGCCGCTTAATTTAGGGAGTCCTGATTAGAGAGGTTACTATATATAGCTGTGGTAATGCATCTGTGCAACAAGCTAACATATGTACACATGTAGTTGTTAAAATGAAGTCAGATTGAAAATTTGCCTGTATTTTTCACTGACAACAATCATTGCAGACCCCAAGCAAAAAAATAAAATTCTCTTGCCGTCTCATACGGGATTGGAACCATTGGTTGTGGATGCTCTTACTAGGAAAACTTTCAACCTCATAAGCATCAGATTACGTAGTATGAAGGAGAAGATGGGTTAAATATGCAACAATTAATGTCTCCTCTATCTTACAGCACATGGTCCTCCGATGCGTCCACCACGACTGCTGAATGTGTCACCAAATTCAGCAGAATCTTCAACCTGTTGGAGAAACAAATTTTACATCCGCTGACACAAGTGTTGACTTTATGACCTTCCCTGTCCTTTTTCGCAATTGAGAAGTTTGTATGTATCATAATAATCATGCATGTACATACATATAAAATAGCTAAAGGTTGCATACATTGTTTGGTACATCCTCAATGTTACAGGCAGCATTAGATGGAGGGTCAAAAATCTGTAAAGACAGAAAAGGTAATAATAAAAAGGATGGTATATACAACAAAGTAACAAAATAGGCTGACCTCGCATATAACCATCTACTACGCAAAACAGGAGCATTGAGAGCATACATACCATTTCTTCTTCAGCAAATTTTGCAGCCATTTTCACTCTTTACTTTTAACCCTTCCACTTGATGAACACCTGATGAAACCAATGGAGACACAGATATCAGATGCTTGAATACATTAGAGGCATCTGTACAAACCCTATATAACCAAACTACAGAGAGAAGAACACAACTAGAATCAATGAGTGATGCTCCATTGCGCACGTTGTACTACTCATTCTACTGGCAGTCTATATACTCATTCTATTGCCAGTGTACTGCTCATTCTACTGCTCATTGTACTGCTCATTGTGCTGCTCATTCTATTGCCATTCTAATGATCTAACTGTGAAAAGTTGGAGAGACACAAAAAATACGTCTCATATTTTGTTGCTGACCTCTTTTCTCTTCTTTATCGTAGAGAGAATGAACTCCTGCCGATCTGATCTCTGTGTCTTCACAACTCTTTTTATAGGCCAAATTTCCCACACTCCGACAAAGACTGTAAAAAGAGTGTTGTGGTAGACCAGGGGTGTCAAAAAGTGATGCTGTGGTGATACATGTGTGTTGCAGTATAGTACTTCTTGTAGTCACAGACTTGGGTGTAGTACTTCTTGTAATCACATGCAGAGTTGGAGTGTCAAAAATTAGTGATGGCATGGTGGTAACGTACGTACATGTTGCGGTAGCATTGAAACAATCTTTGTACAGTCACTTTGTTTAGCTCCAGATGCTTGCAGCCAGTAGATGTGGGCGAATATGCGAGAGGAAGGGATAAGAGGGAAGGGGTCGGGGAGTATCCTTCGCGCGGGCCCTGAATCTTACATCAGGTGGTTGATTAACACATTGTCATAAGCATATGGCTGCGTACGAAATTGAATTCTAACACCTTTCTCTCTCAGTCGATATCGACGCTTCAAGGTCTTACGCTGCGTATGTAAATACGTGCGTATGAAAGTATTATACCCCAGCCCCTTAACTGAGCTTCTTGCAGGTGCCAGCTTAGTCTCGCAGGTCTGCGAGGAGGTACTGCATGGCTCGCGAGCTAGTGCTGGAGAGTGCGTAGCTGTACTCCCACGCACATAATTAATCCTTGCGTACACAGCCAGCGCACGTGATTTCGGAGATAAGTGAACGTACTCAGTATTTTGATACTTTGCATGCAAATTCTTCAGCGAACTACCCATCCCCAATGTGATATATAGAGTGCCAGATGAAGAGACTGTGATGTAGCCCAAGGCATGCTGTAGCAACGTACTAGAGATATCAGACTATTTTACTTCTATAATTTTGATGGTATATATACATATACTAGAAGTATCCAATATTGTTAATTGATGATAATTATAGTGATTATATGTTGAAAGAAAATTTGAATGTTGTGGTGATAAAACATTATACATGTATATACATGCATTTCTACACTAGACATTGTTACACGCAGTACAATGACTATGAATATCGTTGCTTGCTGTTGGGGTGTCTTGGACAGCGATCTCTATTTATACACTTGTTACAAAATCTGTGTTCTTCTCTGCAGTCAAACCCTCTGTACCTCTGTACAGTGTTGCACCAAATGCCACACCCCTCACACAATACTTGAGGATACTGTGACTACAGGGAAAGAATGAAGTTGGGAGAAATGGTTAACATATAATATAGTAGATAGGATACCCTTTCATCAAGCAAAAATGTACAAAATTATTATGTCGGCTAGTAATGAAACCTGACTAAAGGAGATCTGCTTAATTGTACACACACACACACACACACACACACACACACATACACACACACACACACACACACACACACACACACACACACCATATTTGCCTGGACTCTACTTATAACTGCAAATGTGCAATATGGTAGTCACTACAAACAGCAATATTTGGCCTTATGCACCTATATAAATGAGAGTACATGTACTTGGTTCATGCTATGTAGCAAGTCTTAACGACTATTAATCAGCACAGGTAAAATTTGTTGCTCTCTTTCTTCATCAATTAGCTACTTCTTTGGCTTGTATTGAGAACGTCGTGGGCTATTATGATGTTTAGGACAGTGATGGCAATAATGTTCAAAGTAGTAAGCATCAACTCTTATGTAGTCTCCACATGTAAATTCGATGGGAATATGTGCATGTCGTGGGTCAAGTGCACATATCCCAAGATTTTCTCCGTCAGGCTTTGTTTATGGAGAAAAAGAGACACAGGGCAAAATTGGGGTTATCATAACACAACACACACACACACACACACACACACACACACACACACACACACAATATTTGCCTGGGCTCTGCAATTCTACATTATGAACTGATTTAGTAACAAACGTGCAATATGGTATATACTCACAACAAACAGCATATACAAATGAGAGTACATGTACTTGGCTCATTGGCCCCTATATAGTCTCAGCACAGGTAAGAGTTGCTGCTCAAAGAACACTCTTTCTTCATCAATTAGCTACTTTGCCACGCAGTCAGAACGTCGTTGGCTATTAGGATGCCTTGGACAGACATGACAGCAATTTTTGAAGCAATAAGCATCAACTTTCATGTAGTCTCCACATGTAAATTTAATGGTAATATTTGCTTGTTGAGAGTTAAGTGCACATATTCCAAGGTCTTCTCCCTCAGGCTTTGTTTATGGAGAAACAGAGACACAGAGCAAAAGTGGGGTTACCTTAACACACACACACACACACACACACACACACACACACACACACACACACACACACACACACACACACACACACACACACACACACACACACACACACACCTGGGCTCTGCAATTATATCTCAACCACATTATGAACTGATTCAGTAGCAAACGTGCAATATGCTACTCACAACAAACAGCAATATATACACCTATACAAATGAGAGTACATCTCATGACCTCTATATAACATTAATCGCTATTAATCAGCACAGGTAAAAGTTGTTGCTCAAGGAAGTGCTCTTTCTGCCTTTCCACAATCGTTGCCACATCGTGGGCTAGTACGACAGTGAGGACACTTTTGATAGCATTTTTTAAAGCACTCAGCATTGACTTTCATGAAGTTTCGACATGTAAATGTAATGACAAAAGTTTCTTGTTGAGGAAGAATAGGGTGAAGTGGACATCTTTCAAGGTCTTTTCCCTCAGGCTAAGGCTTTGTTTATGGAGAAACAGAGACACAGAGCAAAATTGGGGTTGCCAAAACACACACACACACATACACACACACACACACACACACATTCACCTGGGCTCTGCAATTCTAATATCGACCACATTATGAACTGATTCAGTAGCAAACGTGCAATATGGTACACTACAAACAGCAATATTCTTATATATACATAGAGTACATCTCATGGTCCCTATATAGCAAGTCTTAATCACTATTAATCAGCACAGGTAAAAGTTGTTGCTCAAGGAAAGCTCTTTCTTCATCAAGCTACTTCAATGTCTACGACGTTGTTTGTCATTAGGATGTTCGGGACATTTTTTATAGCACGTTTTAAAGCAGTCAGCATTGACTTTAATGTAGTCTCCACATGTAAATTCAATGATTGGTGCTTGTCGAGGAACATTAGGGTGACGTGGACATCTTCCAAGGTCTTTTCCCTCAGGCTTTGTTTATGGAGAAACAGAGACACAGAGCAAAATTGGGTTGCCAAAACACACACACACATATTTGCCTGGGCACTGCATTTCCACATTATGAACTGAGCAATATTATGGTACTCACTACAAATATATAGCAATATTTGGCCTTATACATACACCTATAAAAATGAGAGTATGTGTACTTGGCTCATATAGCAAGTCTATTATATCAGCACAGGTAAAGTTGCTACTCAAGGAACACTCTTTCTTCATTAAATGATCCAATTATGCATATTGAGAACATCGTGGGGAGTTGATGTGATTTGGGCAGTGCGGGTAGCGATGTGCGTAGCAATAATCACAGACATACATATAGTCTCCACATGTAAATTGAATGAAATTATTTGCTTGAGCGTGGCCACAGGTTCCAAGGTAGGCTTCAGGCTTTGGTATGGAAAACAGAAACAGCAAAACAAAATATTCTCCGCAATCAACCACACTATAGTGTAAACTACTTTTAGATATGCAGTTTGGTACACACAATATAAAAAATAATATGCCCTATATACAGATAAGTAATTGGCTCATTAGGCCACTAATGTATATTATACAGGTCATATAATTATATTGACACGTTCAAATTTGAACAGTTGTTGCTCAAAGATTGCTCTTTGCGTTAATCTTATTAGCCACCGCTGGTTTTTGGCAAGTATAGAGCACGTCGTGGGCTTGTGGGGTGGTTTGGACAGAACCAGTAGTAATTGTCATAGCAATCGTTACAGACTCTCATGTGGTCTCCACACTCGAACTCAAGGTAACGATGGGCTTGTTGAGGGTGAGGACAAGTACCAAGATCCTCTTCAGGCTTTGTTAATGGGAAAAACAGAGATACAAGGCAAGTCTAGATCCTATTTATTGTATAAACACTAAAATGCTGAATAATGCAGGTAACCTAACTATACCAAGTGATAACATGCCCCTGCTATTCTAACTTCTATATACACCAATACTACTTTGATACATGTAAACTTAGCTAGAATATCAATGTTGTCAAGTTGTTGCTCATGGAGGACTCTCTCTAGCTGATTCCACAACAGGAATCATCACCACCAGGTCTTGGTAGTGCACCGTCACTAACCCTAAGGCCTGGTTCGCCACCTCCACCCATTGATGGGATATACGAAGCACGTCGTGGGCTTGTGGAATGGTTTGGACAACACTGATAGTAATTGCCATAGCAATTATTACAGATTCTCATGTAGTCTCCACAGAGTCCACACTCAAATTCGATGTATTTATTCGCTTGTGAGTGAGGACATGTTCCGAGATTTCCTTCGGGCTTTGGTAGGGAAAAATAGAGACAGTGAGCAAAGTCTGGTTGCCATTAACACACAAACTCTTGCATATAAACACTACTAGTTGCAGGTCAGCTAATATGCTAAGCGGCGAAAGCAATACTGGAACAACACATTCCTGCTTAGGTACACACTTGAAAATAGATGCAAGAAACTAACATCTAAAGAGCACTACATATTTAGATAAATGTCCTTCATAAAGTACATGTGGACTAGTCGTAAAATCTAAACTAGATATGCAAAGTATTAAAAAAGCTGTTTAGTATGTAACACGGAAGTGTTCTCTGTGTGAAGACTAGGGAGGCATCGATGCCCTATCCCTCCTGCTGTTACGGTGCTGTGGACAGGTCATGTAGTAGTGCCTGTAGCAGCCATCACAGACCCTCAATCTGTGGCCGCAATCAAACCTGATTGTGCGGTGGGGTCCACAGTGCCCACAGTAACCAAGGTCACTGGTAGACTTGAAGTCAGGATTTAGAAAGTTTTATACATGTAAGCACATAAGTATTAAACAGTAAATCATCAATGAAATTACTTCTGTCTCTATCTTCATGCAAATGATTGACTGACGTATGTAAGTATGTATACACCATTGCTACACATACAACTGTATGGAATACCAGTTTTTGATAATCATTACAAACCGGCCGGGCAACAATGTTTACTTCAAGGTCGCATTCTCTATTTCTTTGGGATGGAGTTGCGTTTACGCAGCTGTGTTTCGTGACCCTTACGAGGACAATGAAGAAAAAAGTGCTCTGATCGATAGCAAGAATCACATACATCAGTATAATCACCGCATTGAAACCAGATTCTGTTTTTGTTATTTGCACTCCTTGACCTTTCCTCCATCAGCCGTATACGTGTAGCTTCATGCAGTGGAGCCTCTCAAACTCAGACCTATATATGGAGAGTGCAGTAGGTGCCCCATTGATTGAGATGTCCTTCATTTTATTGAGTCAGGATTGAAAGGGTTACTCCTAATATATAGCTGTGGTTACGCATCTTTGCGGTGTAACTAATTACATATTCACGACTTTAATCATCCATGAGATGCAAAGCAACACAACACAACAGAAAGACAAAGGAACACTACACAACATGTACACATGAAATTTCACTAAAATGAGTAAAATTTGTAAACCTTACCTGTGTTTTTCACTGACAATAATCATTGTAGAATCAAAAATAATTCACAATTTAACACTTTCTTGTCTTGTCGAAGCCTAAAACACTCACTACCCCAGACAGATGCTAACTGAGCTATCAAGGCAGCTTAATAGTTTTACAGGCCAAAAAACACATGCAATTGGCAAAAACCTTCTACCTGATAAACGAATTTAGTATTAAGCTTAAGAAGACTGGGTTAATGTTTAAATATATATACTTACAGCACAAGGTCCTCCAATGCGTCCACCACGACTGCTGTATGTATCACCAAATTCAGCAGGATCTTCAACCTGTTGGAGAAAAACTTGATTAAAATTTTGCATCCACTGACACGAGTGCCAACTCAAAACCTTCCCAGGCCTAGCTGGTTCATGATTGAGAAATTTGTACATATCACTAACATACATTAAGTCCATACAATTAAAGGTTGCATACATTGTTTGGTTCATCCTCAATTTCATGGGCAGCATTGGATGGAGGGTCAAAAATCTGTAAATACAGAAAAGGCAATAATCTTTGCTAAAAGTTTAGTACAAAAGCAGCAAAATAGGCTGACCTCGCATACAACCATCCACTATATATTTACATACCATTTCTTCTTCAGCAAATTTTGCAGCCATTTTCACTCTTTACTTTTAACCCTTCCACTTGATGAACACCTGATGAAACCAATGGAGACACAGATATCAGATGCTTGAATACATTAGAGGCATCTGTATGTAACCAAACTATAGAGAGAAGAACACAACTAGAATCAATGAAGAGAGAGTGATGCTCCATTGCGTACATTGTACTACTCATTCTACTGGTATTCTACTCATTCTATTGCCAGTGTACTGCTCATTGTGCTGCTCATTCTATTGCCATTCTAATGAACTAACTGTGAAAAGTTGGAGAAACACAAAAAATACGTCTCATATTTTGTTGCTGACCTCTTTTCTCTTCTTTATCGTAGAGAGAATGAACTCCTGCCGATCTGATCTCCGTGTCTTCACAACTCTTTTTATAGGCCAAATTTCCCACACTCCGACAAAGACTGTAAAATGAGTGTTGTGGTAGACCAGGGGTGTCAAAAAAGTGATGCTGTGGTGATACTTGTGTGTTGCAGTACAGTACTTCTTGTAGTCACAGACTTGGGGTGTAGTACTTGTAATCACATGCAGACTTGGGGTGTCAAAAATAAGTGATGGTGCAGTGGTAACGTACGTACGTGTTGCGGTAGCATTGAAACAATCTTTGTACAGTCACTTTGTCTAGCTCCAGATGCTTGCAGCCAGTAGATGTGGGCGAATATGCGAGAGGAAGGGATAAGAGGGAAGGGGTCGGGGAGTATCCTTCGCGCGGGCCCTGAATCTTACATCAGGTGGTTGATTAACACATTGTCATAACCATATGGCTGCATACGAAATTGAATTCTAACACCTTCTCTCTCAGTCGATATCGACGCTTCAAGGTCTTACTCTACGCATGTAAATACGTGCGTACGAAAGTATTATACCCCAGACCCTTAACTGAGCTTCTTGCAGGTGCCAGCTTAGTCTCGCAGGCCTGCGAGGAGGTACTGCATGGCTCGCGAGCTAGTGCTGGAGAGCTCAGCTAGTGCGTAGCTGTACTCCCACGCACATAATTAATCCCTGCGTACACAGCCAGCGCACGTGATTTCGGAGATAGGTGAACGTACTCAGTATTTTGACTTTGCATGCAAATTCGAATTCTTCAGCGAACTGCCCATCCTCAATGTGATATATAGAGTGCCAGATGAGGAGACAGTGATGTAGCCCAAGGCATGCTGTAGCAACGTACTAGAGATATCAGACTATTTTACTTCTATAATTTTGATGGTATATATACATATACTAGAAGTATCCAATATTGTTAATTGATGATAATTATAGTGATTATATGTTGAAAGAAAATTTGAATGTTGTGGTGATAAAACATTATACATGTATATAGCTACATGCATTTCTACACTAGACATTCTGTTACACACAGTACAATGACTATGAATATCGTTGCTTGCTGTTGGGGTGTCTTGGACAGCGATCTCTATTTATACACTTGTCACAAAATCTGTGTTCTTCTCTGCAGTCAAACCCTCTGTACCTCTGTACAGTGTTGCACCAAATGCCACACCCCTCACACAGCACTTGAGGATACTGGGACTACAGGGAAAGAATGAAGTTGGGAGAAATGGTTAACATATAATATAGTAGATAGGATACCCTTTCATCAAGCAAAAATGTACAAAATTATTATGTCGGCTAGTAATGAAACCTGACTAAAGGAGCTCTGCTTAATTGTACACACACACACACACACACACACACACACACACACACACACACACACACACACACACACACACACACACACACACACACACACACACACACACACACACACACACACACACACACACACAATATTTGCCTGGACTCTACTTATAACTGATTTAGTAGCAAACGTGCAATATGGTAGTCACTACAAACAGCAATATTTGGCCTTATATATACACCTATACAAATGAGAGTACATGTACTTGGTTCATGCTATATAGCAAGTCTTAACCACTATTAATCAGCACAGGTAAAATTTGTTCCTCTCTTTCTTCATCAATTAGCTACTTCTTTGGCTTGTATTGAGAACGTCGTGGGCTATTATGATGTTTAGGACAGTGATGGCAATAATGTTCAAAGTAGTAAGCATCGACTCTTATGTGGTCTCCACATGTAAATTCGATGTGAATATGTGCTTGTCGTGGGTTAAGTGCACATATCCCAAGATTTTCTCCGTCAGGCTTTGTTTATGGAGAAACAGAGACACAGGGCAAAATTGGGGTTATCATAACAAAACACACACACACACACACACACACACACACACACACACACACACACACACACACACACACACACACACACACACACACACACACACATATTTGCCTGGGCTCTGCAATTCTACATTATGAACTGATTTAGTAGCAAACATGCAATATGGTATATACTCACAACAAACAGCATATACAAATGAGAGTACATGTACTTGGCTCATTGGCCCCTATATAGTCTCAGCACAGGTAAGAGTTGCTGCTCAAAGAACACTCTTTCTTCATCAATTAGCTACTTTGCCACGCAGTCAGAACGTCGTTGGCTATTAGGATGCCTTGGACAGACATGACAGCAATTTTTGAAGCAATAAGCATCAACTTTCATGTAGTCTCCACATGTAAATATAATGGTAATATTTGCTTGTTGAGAGTTAAGTGCACATATTCCAAGGTCTTCTCCCTCAGGCTTTGTTTATGGAGAAACAGAGACACAGAGCAAAAGTGGGGTTACCATAACACACACACACACACACACACACACACACACACACACACACACACACACACACACACACACTCACCTGGGCTCTGCAATTCTAATATATATATATATATATATCAACCACATTATGAACTGATTCAGTAACAAACGTGCGATATGGTACTAACTACAAACTGCATTATATATACACCTATACAAACGAGAGTACATCTCATGACCTCTATATAACATTAATCGCTATTAATCAGCACAGGTAAAAGTTGTTGCTCAAGGAATGCTCTTTCTTCATCAATTAGCCTTTTTATAATCATTGTCACATCGTGGGCTAGTACGACAGTGAGGACACTTTTGATAGCACTTTTTAAAGCACTCAGCATTAAATTTCATGAAGTTTCGACATGTAAATGTAATGACAAAAGATTCTTGTTGAGGAAGAATAGGGTGAAGTGGACATCTTCCAAGGTCTGTTCCCTCAGGCTTAGGCTTTGTTTATGGAGAAACAGAGACACAGAGCAAAATTGGGTTGCCAAAACACACACACACATATTTGCCTGGGCACTGCATTTCCACATTATGAACTGATTTTGTAGCAATATTATGGTACTCACTACATATATATAGCAATATTTGGCCTTATACATACACCTATAAAAACGAGAGTATGTGTACTTGGCTCATATAGTAAGTCTATTATATCAGCACAGGTAAAGTTGTTGCTCAAGGAACACTCTTTGTTCTTTAAATGATCCAATTATGCCACATATTGAGAACATCGTGGGGAGTTAAGATGATTTGGGCAGTGCGGGTAGCGATGTGCGTAGCAATAATTACAGACGTACATAGTGTCTCCACATGTAAATTGAATGAAATTAATTGGTTGAGCATGGCCACAGGTTCCAAGGTAGGCTTCAGGCTTTGGTATGGAAAACAGAAACAGAGCAAAATGTGGTTGTGATTAACACACACACACACACACACACACACACACACACACACACACACACACACACACACACACACACACACACACACACACACACACACACACACACACACACACACACACACACACACACACACACACACACACACACACACACACACACACACACACACACACACACACACACACACACACACACACACACACACACCATATTCACCTGGGTTCTGTAATTCTAATATATCAACCACATTATGAACTGATTCAGTAGCAAACATGCAATATGGTACTCACTACAGCAATATTTGGCCTTATATATACACTTATACAAATGAGAGTACATGTACTTGGCTCATAGGCCCCTATACAGCAAGTCTTAACCACTATTATATCAGTACAGGTAAAATTTGTTGCTCAAGGAACACTCTTTCTTCATCAATTAGCTACTTCTTTGCCACATATTAAGAACGTCGTGGAGAGTTAGGATGATTCGGGCAGTACTGGTAGCGATTTTTGTAGCAATAATCACATACATACATATAGTCTCCACATGTAAATTCAATGCCATTATTTGCTTGTGAGTGGCCACAGGTTCCAAGGTAGGCTTCAGGCTTTGGTATGGAAAACAGAAACAGAGCAAAATGTGGTTGTGATTAACATACACACACACACACACACACACACACACACACACACACACACACACACACACACACACACACACACACACACACACACACACACACACACACACACACACACACACACACACACACACACACACACACACACACACACACACACACACACACACACACACACACACACACACACACACACACACACACACACACACACACACACACAGTTGTACTGTATAACACATTTACTGAAGAAACACTGTTGTAGGCTATCCAAAATATTCTCTGCAATCAACCACACTATATGTAAACTACTTTTAGATATGCAGTTTGGCACACACAATATAAAAAATAATATGCCTTATATACAGATAAGTAATTGGCTCGTTAGGCCACTAATCTATATTATACATGTCATATAATTATATCGACACGTTCAAATTTAAACAGTTGTTGCTCAAAGATTGCTCTTTGCGTTAATCTTATTAGCCACCGCTGGTTTTTGGCAAGTATAGAGCACGTCGTGGGCTTGTGGGGTGGTTTGGACAGAACCAGTAGTAATTGTCATAGCAATCGTTACAGACTCTCATGTGGTCTCCACACTCGAACTCAAGGTAACGATGGGCTTGTTGAGGGTGAGGACAAGTACCGAGATCCTCTTCAGGCTTTGTTTATGGGAAAAAACAGAGACACAAAGCGAGTCTAGATCCCATTTAAATACTGTATAAACAATGCAGGTAACCAAAATATAGTAAGTGATAACATGCCCCTGATATTCTAACTTCTATATACACGAATACTACTTGGATACATGTAAAGTAAAGTTAGTTAGAATATCAATGTTGTCAAGTTGTTGCTCATGGAGGACTCCCTTTAGCTGATTCCGCAGCAGGAATCATCACCACCAGGCCTTGGTAGTGCACCGTCACTAACCCTAAGGCCTGGTTCGCCACCTCCACCCATTGATGGGATATACGAAGCACGCCGTGGGCTTGTGGAATGGTTTGGACAACGCTGATAGTAATTGCCATAGCAATTATTACAGATTCTCATGTAGTCTCCACACTCAAATTCGATGTATTTATTCGCTTGTGAGTGACGACATGTTCCGAGATTTCCTTCGGGCTTTGGTAGGGAAAAATAGAGACAGTGAGCAAAGTCTGGTTGCCATTAACACACAAACTCTTGCATATAAACACTACTGAAAAAACACAGTTGCAGGTCAGCTAATATGCTAAGCGGCGAAAGCAATACTGGAACAACACATTCCTGCTTAGGTACACACTTGAAAATAGATGCAAGAAACTAACATCTAAAAGAGCACTACATATTTAGATACATGTCCTTCATAAAGTATATGCATAGTAGTCGTAAAATCTAAACTAAATATGCAAAGTATTAAAAAAGCTGTTTAGTATGTAACACGGAAGTGTTCTCTGTGTGAAGACTAGGAAGGCATCGATGCCCTATCCCTCCTGCTGTTAGGGTGCTGTGGGCAAGTCATGAAGGAGTGTCTGTTCCTGTAGCAGCCATCACAGACCCTCAATCTGTGGCCGCAATCAAACCTGATTGTGCGATGGGGTCCACAGTGCCCACAGTAACCAAGGTCACTGGTAGACTTGAAGTCAGGATTTAGAAAGTTTTATACATGTAAGCACATAAGTACTAAACAGTAAATCATTTATGAAATTACTTCTGTCCCTATCTTCATGCAAATAATCGACTCACGTATGTAAGTATGTACACCTACCACTACATATACAACTCATATATATGTACAGAACACCATTCTTTGAGAATCACTACAAACTGGCTGGGCAACAATGTTTACTTCAAGGTCGCATTCTCTATTTCTTTGGGATGGAGTTACGTTTACGCAGCTGTGTTTCGTGACCCTTACGAGGACGATGACGAAAAAGTGCTCTGACTGATTGCAAGAATCATATACATCAGTATAATCAACGCACTGAAACCAGATTCTTATTTGCACTCCTTGACCTTTCCTTAATGTATAGGCACAAACCATGACTGTGTAGCTTCATGCAGTGGAACCTCTCAAACTCAGACATATATAGAGAGAGTGTAGTAGATGGCACATTGATTGAGATGTCCTTCATTTTATTGAGTCATGATTGGAAGGGTTACTCTTAATATATAGTTGTGGTGACACATCTTTGCAATTATGTAACTAATTACATATACATGATTTTAATCATCCATGAGACGCTTAGAGAGATGAGGCAAGGGCAACACAACACAACAGAAAGACAAGCAACACAACACAACAGAAAGACAAAGCAACACAACACATGTACACATGAAATTTAAGTAAAATTAGTAAAATTTGTAAATCTTACCTGTTTTTCACTAACAATAATCATTGTAGAATCAAAAATAATTCACAATTCTTGTCTTGTCGAAGCCTAAAACACTCACTACTTTGGACAGATGCCTTTACTATCAAGGCAGCTTAATAGCTTTCCAGGCCAAATAGCACATGCAATTAGCAAAAACTTTCACCCTGATAACGAATTTAGTATTAAGCTTAAGAAGACTGGGTTAATGTTTAAATATGATGCTTTTATACTTACAGCACAAGGTCCTCCAATGCGTCCACCACGACTGCTGTATGTATCACCAAATTCGGCAGAATCTTCAACCTGTTGGAGAAAAACTTTGATTAAAATTTTGCATTCACTGACATGAGTATTGACTTCAAAACCTTCCCTGGCCTAGCTGTTTTCACAATTGAGAAGTTCGTGCGTATCACTAATATACATGTACATACATAATGTCCATACAAAATAGCTATTAAACGTTGCATACATTGTTTGGTTCATCCTCAATTTCATGGGCAGCATTGGATGGATGGTCAAAAATCTGTAAAGACAGAAAAGGCAATAATCTTTGCTAAAAGTTTAGTACAAAAGTAGCAAAATAGACTTACCTAGCATACAACCATCTACTATATATTGGCAGAACAGGAGAACTTATAGCAACATACCATTTCTTCTTCAGCAAATTTTGCAGCCATTTTCACTCTTTTCTCTCAACCTAGACACCTGATGAACACCTGATGCATAAAACCAATTGAGACACATATATCAGATGCTTGAATACATTATAGGTATGTAAGAAAACTTAAGTGCTAAAACTATGGAAAAAAGCTGTATGACAGGTTAAACCAAGCTATTTCATCTACAGAGAGAAACACAATCAAAAGAGGAATCAAGAGAGAGTGATGCTCCATTGCTGTATGGGTTAACTGAGAAAGGTTGGAGAGACATGGAAAATACATCTCATCTTCTGTTGCTGACCTCTTTTCTCTTCTTGGTCGTAGATATAATGAACTCCTGCCGATCTGATCTCCGTGTCTTCACAACTCTTTTTATAGGCCACGAATTTCTCACACTCTACGGCAACGTTCAGACTACGTAATGCTATCCTCACTTATCGAAATCACCCATTCAGGGGAAACACTTGGGAGGTCACCGACAGACAAAGTGGCTATTCACTAACAGTAAACAATACATCTAAGTATATGGTAAACTGTCTAACACGTGCCTATGATGATTAATGACATCATGGGAATCCACTATATTCACAAAAAGCTTAATACACATACGTATCGGATATGGAACATATCTACAATAAACATGGTCAGCGTCGAGTGGTTTATCGTACCGAAGAATGACTTAGGGTATGTACCGAACATACCGGGAGCAATTCATTGAACTTTGCGGGAGTAACAATGCTCGAAAGACTGGCTATGACGTCACTTTCAAAGAGCGGGGAGACACCAATCCTCAGTTTTTCCGTATTTGGACAAAATGAGGATTCCACTTTAGCCGTGGAGCAATCTGATTGGCTAACGAGTTCACCATCCGCTGTTGTTTTTGTACAAGTTCCATCGTAGCTGCCATAACAACCCGCCCATCCTGTACCTTATCCAGATGAGACAAGATAAGAATTTTCCACAACAACTGATTTTTCGACATTGGGAATCCTTCTAAGGCTTGCCGAGGGTCCACATACTTAGTACAGTTGTAAGTGCATTGTGGGCTCATCTGATAAGGTCCCAAAATGACATTTTGTACATGTATGCTTACTTAACACACACACAGGGCATGCATTGATATAATGGGAATAGGGGTATTGGTAGGTATATTGGAAGCCAGTAATCAGGACACCTTGAAGTCAGGACACAGCCTCATAACAGGACACCGTAGTTTTCAACACCTCACTAATTAGAATATCATCTGCATATGAGTGTCCTGATTCGGGGAATTTTGCATAGGGAGAGGGGTGAGAGGGAGGAGAGGGTGGCCATGGGAGGGAGAGAGGGAGGGAAGAGAGAGGGTGGGAAAGAGTGATGACATGTGTACGTACTTCAATGGTTAGAGCCTTTCCTTTAGAAACATTGATAATAAGTATGCAGACCCTTTAATAAACAGGACACTATCAGTGTTCTAAAGACCACATTACTCTTGTGTATTTTCAACCTCATCAGGACACCTTACTAGCAGGGGAAACAGTTCCTATTTACTTAGCACATTGCAAATGACACGTGGTTTTTCGAAAATCAAGAATAAACATTTCAAATTATTTAACTATACAATAATACGCATTACAAGATTGATTCATAAAAGTATAGTACATCTGCTACCACAGTACTCAAAACTAACTTATACTTATTAATATTCATGACTTTACAACAGTGATAGTCACAGTTACTACTGCATACTATATATGCAGTGATGGGCCTATGAGGGTACCCTCTGTAGTTGCATTGCCATTTGAAGTAGGGCCTTTACGCCGGGCATGAAGCTACTGATTTCTGAAAAATTCCCTGCAGACACCATCTGGGTGTACCTTGCCAGGCCAGCATTGTAGTTTAGGGATGAGGCCTCTGAGAAAGGGAGGGGGAAAGGGGAGGGGGGGAGGGAGAGAAGATTGAGGGAGGGAGGGAGGGAGGGAGGGAGAGAGGGAGGGAGGGAGAAAAGAGAGAGGGTGGGACAGAAATAGAGAAGGGAGGTTTGTTTTGATTGGGAAATTAGTGTCCATTAACAAACTTATGAATTTCATTAAACCTATGACCTTACTAAAGCACACCTCACATAGGGTCTGCTAGACTGGCCTTTTTTTCACAAAAATAGGAGGGAAGACTAAACCAAGTAGTCATAAAACCACTCCCTGTACAGTGGAACCTCTCTAATCCAGACACCTTTGGGAGAAAGTGTCCTGATTAGTGAAGTGTCCTGATTTCAGGGGTTAAATTGTACACAAACATGGCATTTGGGACAGCAAAAAGTGTCCTGTTTATTGAGGTGTCCTCGTTTAAGGGGTGTCCTGATTAGAGGGGTTCCACTGTATGTAGGAAGACCAATACTTCATAAATTCTATAGACAAGAGAAAACAACATAATGTAGTTGAGCAGTGTCTTGGGGAACTGCAGTGTCTTGGGGTGGAATTAGAACAAGCGACACTGTGTTCTCAACAGATGTTCAACCAACCGAGCTACTGAGGCAGCTCAGCTGGCTGGGCCAACACACAAAAGCAAGGGACTGTACTAGCAACATGATCTGTACGCCAAATTGAGCAGATCTGATTTGGTGATAACTGCTGGTCTACCAGGCTGACATCCTGATAAACTGCTTACTGCTTAGGTAAATCTAGCTTATATAGGTTAATCTTGCTAATCCCCTTGCTAGTCTTTTCTGCCTAACTACCTGTAATCAGGTATGGCATTAAACCAATACCACATTTGAGATAAGCAGAGCATTTTCCAGCTAAACATACTGACCTTGGGCTATGTAGTGCAGTCCCATCAACACATCAGGAGAGATCTGTAGACAAGATATGATGTGATATGTGGTGATGTAGCTAAAATGAGGACACCTTTACAAAAAGGACAGCAGGAACCCCTCTAATCGGGACACCCTGAAATGAGGACACCTCAGACACCTCTTATACAGTACAATACTATTACTGTACAGCGGATTTTTCTAGAAAAATCCGCTGTACAGTAAGCAATGAATGTGTTAAGAAATCAGGACACTAATCAGGACACACCCTTCAGTCCAAGGGGGTCCAAATTAGAGAGGTTGGGCTGTACAGTACGCAATGCATGTGGTGCATATACTAAGAAATCAGGACACACTCTTCAGTCCAAGGGGGTCCAGGTTAGAGAGGTTCCAGTGTACAGTACGCAATGAATGTGGTGCATATACTAAGAAATCAGGACACTCTTGTCCAAGGGGTCCGGATTAGAGAGGTTCCACTGTACAGTAAGCAATGAATGTGGTACATACACTACACAGGAAGTTCCAGCCACATACACTATGAATACCATCAATACTATTCACAGGAACAGTTCACAACAAGTCAACTGGCTCTCTCTGTGTTTCAGAGAACTAACTAGACAGACCAGACAATTCAAGAGAAGCTCTACCTTATGAATGACTGCTTCTTACTACCTGCAAAGTTTATCAGGAAGTACCACTCTCTGTAGGAGTGTGTGCACCGCAGTTGGTGGTTTTCTCTTTACCATGAATTTTATTATGTACTGTACTTCTTGTGAAATGTTTTCTAGTATAACTTTTAGAAATCTTTCTCTCTCACTGCTCTTCACCCGCCCTCCCTCCCTCCCTCTTTCCCTCTCTCCCTCCCTCCCTCCTACCCTCCCTTCCTCCACACTACACAGGTATGTGCACTCCCTCCCTCCCTTTCTCCCTCCCTCCCTCCCTCCCTCCCTCCTACCCTCCCTTTCTCCCTCCCTCCCTCCCTCCCTCCCTCCTTTCACACTACACAGGTATGTGCACTCCCTCCCTCCCTTTCTCCCTCCCTCCCTCCTTTCACACTACACAGGTATGTGCATGTGCACTCATGCACACACAACACACACACAACACACGACATACCAGGGTTTTTAGGGGGGGAGGGGGGGGGGGAAGGGGGGCATTTTGCCCCCCGAAAGTGGTTTTGCCCCCCTGAGATGGGCTATGATCAATTCCAAAAATCCAAGTCACACAACGCAGGACAGTCTCAATACAAGGCTTGCCCCCTCAATTTTAGAAAGTCCCCCCTGAAAATTTTTTCTAGAAAAATCCCTGCATGATACGCTATAGTAGAAGTTAACCAATACCCACAACTACACTCTTAACGATACATTAATTGGAGGGTCCCCCAGTAATAGACTTAAGATGGACCCTTGACTCCCGTAGGAGGTCACACAACTACACTCTTAACGATACATTAATTGGAGGGGTCCCCCAGTAATAGACTTAAGATGGACCCTTGACTCCCGTAGGAGGTCACACAACTACACTCTTAACGATACATTAATTGGAGGGGTCCCGTAGGAGGTCACACAACTACACTCTTAACGATACATATACTAGTAGAAATGCTTTAGCATTTTTGGCGAGCGGGAGCGACCCAACTGAGCTGCACACGTGTAGCTTTCATTGCTGATTAGCTGACATGCAGCTGAAACACCCCCTAGGAGAGGGAGGCTCGTCTGCTTCAACTTAGAGTTAATTAATTAATCAGCAGCAGCGACGAAGCACCAGGCGTCTCCACTGCTCTTGCCTGTCGTCCTCTTTCAAAAGGCCTGGGAACGAGGCTAGGAGGCTCCCTGCCCTGTGATGTTCGTACTGCATGCCGCGCCGGTATTCGAGCACAGAGTCGAGAAAGGCATGTCAGTCCTGGCCTGAAGCGAGACACCACCTCCTGCGAGTTCTGTTGTAAGCAATGGCGGTGTATTCTCTGTTGAGGTACCGCCGAGTAGTGCGTTGCTGTACTGGAACTACTGCCAGACAATGAGACACTTCACCGTGCAGTGCGTCCGCAAAATTAGAAGCGCGTATAACATTACGGTATGTACAGTGCGAGTCACATATATATATATATATATATATAGAAAAATCGGCCCGTTCACACGACTAGGTTGGCTCGCTCCCGCTCGCCAATTAGAGGGGTCCCCCAGTAATACACATAAGACATACCCTTGACTCCCGTAGGAGGTCACACAAAATGGCTAATTTCTTGGAAATATCCTCTGTCTTCCTCTTCAAGATCTGAAACAGTAAAGATGGCGAGAATTTGTTAAGATCTGCAGCTGTCATTTGTAGTTCTGATACATGCAAGGGGGTCCAAATGGATTTTAGGTGGGGGAGGGGGGCTAAGCCCACCCATCTAAATTTTATTACCCCCAGCTCACTGTTGTTGTGGCTGCACTCCTGCAATATGTAAGGATATTTTCAAAGGATGATATCATCTGTTGATGTTCAGGAGGAATTGGTGGCTTCTCGATGACCTCCTGTACAGGGGGCTGGAAAGAGAGGGAGAGAGAGGGGGAAAGAGAGGGATAGAGAGGGGGAAAGAGAGGGAAGAAGAAGGGGAGGGATAGAGAGAGGGAGGGAGGGAGAGGGTGAGAGAAGGAGAGAAAGAGAGATGGAGGGACGGAGAGAGAGAAGGGAGGGAGAGCGAGAGAGTGAGGGATAGAGGAGGGAGGGAGAGAGAGGGTGAGAGAAGGAGAAAAGAGAGACAGAGGGAGAAGGGGAGGGAGAGTGAGAGAGCGAGGGAGAAGAGAGGGAGAAGAGAAGGAGAAAAGAGAGACAGAGGGAGGGAAAGGGAGAAGGGGAGAGAGAGCGAGAGAGCGAGGGAGGAGGGACAAAGGTGAGGGACATGACACACACACACACACACACACACACACACACACACACACACACACACACACACACACACACACACACACACACACACACACACACACACACACACACACACACACACATTACCTGACTGCCCACAGCAGGAGGTGGAGAAGGACGATGTTGACCCATCCCACCAGCACCAGGAAGAGACGGGCCCGGTTGCTGGACAACAGGTACTCCCACAGGCGCCATGACAGGGGCAGTGATTGGTTGTGGTACTGGGGTAGGGACTGACGTCTGAAGGGGGGGGGGGAGAGGAAAGGAACCACTTGTCAAGTATTGTAGTGGAAACTCCAATCTCTGAAATGAGGGCACCTTGATAAACAGGACACCTCACTAATCAGTGGGAATTGTGCTACCTCGAGTGCCATGTTTGTGCATATACTAAATCAGGACACCTCACTAATCAGGACATCTTACTAATCAAGACACCTCACTAATCTGGACACCTTACTAATCAGGACACCTCACTAATCAGGACACCTTACTAATCAGGAAACTTTATTCCGTCCCAAGGGCGTCTGGATTAGAGAGGTCCACTGTACAGAGCTAAAATGTGGTACCTTCTTTTTCGAGCTAATTGGAGGTGGATCGTTCCACCCAGGCAGGGAGGAGCCTTGTGAGAAAGATGGTGGAGCAGCATGAGAGGATGGCTGGGGTGGTTGGGATGGAGGTAGGGAGCTACCGGGGAAGGTAGTTCCGGGAACCTGTGGTACTGGATTGAGGATGGAGAGTGGTTGCCCTGTCTGGTTGGTGAGGCCTGATGTGGGGGGCTGCGGTTGGAAATTGGTGGCAGGGGTGGTACCAGAATGGGGGGTTGGGACAGAGGGAGGGATGGTGGTGGGTAGGGGGTGCTGGGTGGCTGTGGTGGGAGAGGGGAGGAGAGGAGAGGGAGGGGAGAGGGAAAGGGGAAAGGGGGAAGAAAATAGGAGGGAGAATGAGCACATCCACTACACTAAAATTGAAAACTACTTCAGAGACTACAGAAGTAGTCCCTTCCAAAAGTTTATTATCATTTTCTAGATTTCCTCCAACCACACACAGTACTCCTAATTATCCCACCTCATTATATAGAGTTGTCCCAATACTATAATTATGGTTGGCATTACAACAGTATGAATATCATTAGAGAGAGAGAGAGTAGGGGAAGTGAGGGAGAGGGAGAGGGAGAGGGAGAGGGAGAGGAAGAGGGTGAGGGAGAGGGAGGGAGGGAGGGAGGGAGGGAGCGAGAGAGAGAGAGAGAGAGAGAGAGACCAGACTCAGTGGCTGAGCGGTTATGTTCAAAAGCTGTGGACTGGGAGGTCAGTGGATCGATACTCGCAATGGGCATTCTTTCTCTGACCGGACCTTCACCCAGGGTCTTAAAATAATTGGGAAGAAGCCTCATGCCTTTGTGTTCTGCGCCTTGGTGCCTTTAAATAGGTATTAGCCCTATGCCCAAGTAGGCAATCACAACTGCATGTGGCCTCGCTGTGTTCAATGATGACATCATTGCTACCACCTAAGAGGTACATGGCCACCATTGCACTACGTGTGCCTGGGTGTAGTCAACCCAGTTGGCACAGGTGGCATGCCTCCCACCCATCAGAGAGAGAGAGAGAGAGAGAGAGAGAGATCACTATTCAAAGGTGTTCCAATTAGAGAGGTTCCACTGTATACCTGACACAGTTCGTTGGTATGGATTGGTGACGGCTGCAGATGTCACAGTATTAGTATTTGGAGCCGCATGAAGACCCCCCACAGTTGGCTGCACTTGAGGTTGACTGGGAACATTTTGCTCGTGGCCCGGTCCCAATTCCATTCCCTGTGGCTGAACATCAACCGTCTGGAACGGGAGTTTGGGAGTGGGACCAGAAGCCACCCCTCCCTGTGCCTGATACAGCCTGTCATGGAGTAGAGTATTATTCTCCTAAGAAAAGAATGGACGGAAATCAATCAGTCTCTCATGAATATTCATATTGTTCGTTGGTACACAGACTGTCTTGTTCAAATTCTGCCATTTTTTTTAAAATGACTGTCAAAATTTTTATGTACTTACACTAGGCCCACACATCTCCAGGTAACTAAGGGCAGTTGCTAAGGATCCCTGCGAGGCCAGAATGTGGGAATAAGCCCTGAGAGTAAGAGAAACAGTGATGTAATCAGTGGTAGAAGGGTTAACTTAAGTAGCTACAGTCGAACCCTCTAATTGGGACCACCTGAAATAAGGTCACCTCAATTAAACAGGACACTTTTTTTGCTCAATCATTTGTGTACCCTTCACCCCCCGAAATCAGGACACCTTACTAATCAGGACACTTTCTCCTGTCCTCAGTGTCTGGTTTCACTGTATATACCTAAACTTTTCAGCCACAACTGCACTGGCTCTTCCTGAAACGTGTTTCCTCTCCCTCTCAACAGCCCTCTGGAGTAGAATGACCTTCTCCATGAGGTCCTGGAGGGCTAGAGCACTGACGTGAGATCCATTGGAGGTCTTGTTCCTTGAATGGAGGGAGGGAGGGAGGGAGGGAGGGAGGGAGGGAGGGAGGGGAGGGAAGGGAGGGAAGGGAGGGAGGGGAGGAGGACGAGAAAGGGAGGAGAGAGGGGAGAGAGAGGAGAGGGTAGAAAGGAAGAGAGAAAGGGAGAGGGAAGGGAGGAATAGGGAGTGAGAGAGAGGGTAGGGAGGGAGAGGGGGAGGAGAGGATAGAAAAGAAAAGAAGAGAGAGAGAGGGAAGAAAGGAATGGAGAGAGGGTAGGGAGGGAGAGTGAGAGGGAAGGGAGAGAGAGAGAGGGAGGGAAAGAGAGGAGAGAGAAGGTAGCAGAGAAGGAGCAAGGGAGGGAGGGGGGTGGGAGAAGGAGAATAAAGATACTCATAATTCCACACCCATCCCATCTCACCAACACTCCACAAATCTGTCGACATTTCCAGAACAGATGTAACACAAGCTGGCATTGTCACGGTAACGACCTTCACCCTCACACTCCAACCTTTCACCAAGGAGATCTGTACGAGCGAGACAAACATTTTTGTGTACTTTTCAACCCCCGAAATCAGGACACCTCACTCCCTCCCTCTCCCATTTGACTATAATACAATGTGTAAAAGATGTGACCCCATTACATCATGCTCCTTGCACTTCGAAGTGAAAGCTTGGGCATAACATACACATAACAAGGAGTCCACCCATTCACCACAATAATTCTTACTTTCAATTTCATAAGCAACCAGGCAGGAGAATTGCTCCTGCCTTCCAAAAAATGCAAGGCAAATTAATTTTTTTGATTCGAACCCCCCCCAGGGAGCACATCCCTGGGGGACTCTACCAACTGAGCAACGCTACAGAAGGCGGCCGGTTTATATAGGGTAACGCGAGCGCGATAGTTGCGGTATTAGTAATTATATTCATAGAGTGCGTTAGCGCGGTGATTACTACAATGGAGCGCTACATAGGTGCATGCCTGAGTGGAAGGCCTTCAACAGTGAGGTGTCCTGACTTTAAAGAGCACAAACCTGACATTTGAGGAAAAACTGTTCTGCTAGAAGGCACTGGGTGTGTGATATGACGTTTATATATTGGGGTACTTACATATACTATCCCAGTCTTTTATGTATGCAAGGTTTGACCTACTAGTAGACAGGGCCAAGCCCCCCCTCCCCTTGCCCACTTGGCATCCACTACTAACATAGCCTACATGTAGAATATAGACAGGCCCCTCCCCCAGCACTTTGCTCCTCTCTCCAGTCGATTTCTCAAGTGTTACAGGAGAGGACTTTGCCCACTTGGCATCCACTACAGCCTACATGGATAATTCTCAGCATTGAAGGCATTAAAGGTACACCTTCTAAAGTAGACCCCCCTCACCCCTCTCTCCCTCACTCTCACCCTCACTCTCCTGCTCTACTTCCTCCCTCCCTCCCTCCCTCCTTCCCTCCCTCCCCCTCCTGCTCTACTCCCTTCCTCCCTCTCCCCCCTCTCACTCTTACTCTCTCCCTCACTATCATCTTCTTGTTGAACTTCTCCCCCTCTCTCTTCCAGCACCAAGCCTATCTAGTCATTCCAACAATGAATGCACTAATTAAAGTGCAGAACCCTCGGCACCACCGTGTGGTAAATACTATGATTCCAATACTGTAATGCTTGTGTGCTTTCTGCAGGAAAATGGCCGACCGTACATATGGCCTTCAACTGAGGCACTGCTGGCTCTGCAATGGAGCGGTTTCAGAGAAACCCCCACAAATGTTTTGGCCTCCGTGGCCTGCTGAGTACGTGACAGTATTTTCGGGATGAACAGACGCTCCAGAGGTGAGATGTGACTTAACAGACACACACACACACACACACACACACAGCGAGACCCAACTACTGTAACCCTCCTGCACATGCATGTCAAGGGCAATATCTCTATCTGACACTGCTGCTGTTGTCACACATACTTAGTGTAGTGTTTTGTAATGTCAAATAGCAGGTGAGATCCCTCCCTTGCCACTTCCAATACTTAACTTTTCTTGAAGGTCAGGTGACCAGCAAACACACACATAAGCGGCCACCTTCCAAAAATTAGGATGTTATGTACAGGACTGACGGAGCACATCCGCCAGGGGACCTGAAGTGTCATATACTGAGGTGGGAGGCTGGTTTATATGCTCTAGGGACGGTAAAATAGTTGTGGTTGACGTTAATTGTATTCATTTGGGTTTATTAGCCGCTGCATTGTGCCAAATACTTGCCTAGCTACATGTCTATATGCGGTGTACAAAAATACCATTTCCTCCCCTCCCCTTCTCTCTCCCTCCCTTCCACTCCTCTCCCTCCCTCCCTCCCTCCCTCCCTCCTCCCTCCCTCTACCTTTCCCTCCCTCATTCTCTCCTCTCACTCCCTCTTTCTCTCTTCATCCTTCTCCCTCCCTCCCTCATTCTCTCTCTCCCTCTCTCTCCTCCCCCTTCTCTCCTACCCCCTCCACCCCTCACTAACCACAGAGATGAGAGAATTCCTCCGGACTAGCATAGGTGACAAGCATGGCCAGGACCTCCCTCCAGTTGTCAAGGTTACAGACACGAACAAGTTGGTTCCAATCCCGTTTCACAATATAACTGATCAACTGAGAGAGGAACAAAACGACAAACACGTTTGTTGTTATCAGGGGTTCATTTATAAAATTTGCCAAGGGGGCATACATGTAGGTGGACAGATTTAGAGCAAAAAGGTGATGGATTAGTAGGAGAAAATTCCTCTGGGGTTCTAAGATTTTCAAGAGCCCTCCTGTCCCCTCAACTTCAATTAAACCTTGGGACCCCAATTCACCCTCAATAACGACAGGGGCTTACTCAATCTAAGTTATGCGTCCCAATTGAGCTCTGACTCTTTTTGTTGAAAGAAAAGGGTAAGTCCTTGGGTCCCTGGTCATTAAACCCCGGGACCCCCACTCTCAATAACGACAGGGGCTTACTCATCCTATACTCACCCTACCCAGTTGAGTCCTGACTCCCTGTGTCCAAAAGAAAAGGGTAAGTCCTTGGGCCCCACCCCTCCCCCCTCCCAACCAATGAAACCCTGGGACCCCCCACTCTCAATAATAACAGGGGCTTACTAGCCCTATGCTCATCCTATGTACTTACCCAGTTGAGTTCTGACTCTTTTTGTTGAAAGAAAATTTGCTGTGTCTGTCGGAGAAGATCTGGGCCTCCTGCGATGGAGAGGACTATGGCTTCAGCCTTATAGAGGGAGAGAGAGAGAGGGAGGAGCAAGAGAGGGAGAGAGGGGAGGGGAGGGGGAGAGGGAGGGAGGGAAGATGGGAGGTGAGAGAGGGAGGGAGAGGTAGGAAGAGAGGTGAGAAGAGATGAGAGAGGAGTGGGAGGAGAAGTGAGGGGAGAGAAGTTGGGAGGGGGAGGTGAAGGAGGGAGAGAGGTGAGAGAAGAGGTGATGGGTGAGGGAGGGAGGGAGGGGGGAGGGGAGGGGAGAGGAGGTGAGGGGCGAGGGAGGGAAAGGAGGTGAAGGCAAGATAAGGATGTTAACATTGACACTAACAGTATCCCTCTGATTAGAAACGAGGACACCTCAATAAACAGGGCATCTTTTGCTTCCCCCAAACACCATGTCTGTGCATGTTTCACCCATGAAATCAAGGACACCCCACAAATCAGGAAACATAATCAGGACACCTCACTAATCAGGACACTTCCTCTGGCACAACAAGGCCTGTACACACTACTCACCATCCTGTCTGCCCCTACGCAGATATCAACAGCAGTCTCAAAGTCACCGACCAGCAGAGCTCTTGACAAAGCTCCTTCAATATCTAAACCAATGAATGAACAAAACGACTTCATATTCTCTCCACTCTAATCAGGACACCCTGAAATGAGGACACCTTAATAAACAGGACACTTTTTGCTGTTCCTAATGACATGTTCGTGTAGTTTTCAATCCCTCAAATCAGGACACCTCACTGATCAGGACACTTTCTTCTGTCACAAGGGTGTCCTGATTAGAGAGATTCCACTGTATTACTTACCATCATTGGTAGAAATTGAGAGACGAGAGGACTTAGGACGAGGCTTGTGGGAGAGATGG
>OZ019947.1:12199204-12224392 GCA_963970385.1 Theonella swinhoei | reverse complement strand
GTTGTGGTTTCCAGAAACAAAGATTTCATACCTTAAGATGACTACTTTTGTGGGTACTAAAGTTTGATATTTCTGTGGATTTGCACAACAACGCAAAATTTAATACTCGTAAAAATTTGGATTGGTGCCTCACACACACGTGAATATAAATGCATGCGCACATTATTACGCGTGATGGAACGTGCAGGGACTATGGCAGCGACATGGTTCAAGGGAGGCTAAGTACATGTACAGCATATTTCAGCACCTTTGCAACAGGAGCCTGTAAACCACACACTGTTTCTAAGTGTCATTAGTACATAGATGGCTATCTAACACAGACTATGCACACACATTGAAGCCATCTATGTACTAATGACTTAAAACAGTGTGTGCTTTACAGGCTCCTGTTGCAAAGGCGCTGAAATATGCTGTAGATCCCATAAAACGCCCTTTGAGTAACATCTGATGCATTCGCAGAGCACAAACAGGAAGTCTGGTCGACGTAAGCCAATGTATATGGGTCCTTTCTGCACATGCGTGCCAATGAGGGTGGCTAGCAATAGCAAAATTTCCTTTTTTTAGCAATAGCAAAATTTGTTACCAAGGCCTATATATGCTGCCATGTACATACGTATCTTCCACACACCCCACACCCACCAAATGACATTCATTACTGTAGCAGAGCCAGTGGCTCTTCCAAAAATTATGATCAAGGAGAATAGAAGCACTCCACAGCTTCGCCCTAGGCTCACAACGGTAGCGTTGTTATTATACCATTAGCTGGGTAGAGCACTTGTGGTTTCCAGTAATTAACATATATTGTATTCATGACTATTAGAGAGCCGGCTTCCAGGCTGCACATAGTGAGCTTTGGAATACGACTTCGATGATTTACTCAGCTTAGTGAAGGAATATGTTGTACATGTAGGTGTCTGGGATGCGCGTAAACAAACACTGTATGGTGATGACTCCTGCCCTAGTCAACTTCAATCCTTGGATGAGGGGCTGGAGTTGAGGGGCAAATGGATGGTAAGTTATGTTCCTCAGGTGAGGGAGGAACAGATGGTAAGGATTTGCTTGTATGCACATGTATGTGTGGCTCCGCCCATGATTGTGGGTGCGTGGTCGATGGCAGTAATGCTGTGGTAGCTTCATGAGTACTAGTTGAATGCTACGCATTGTTGGCGAGCGGAGAGTGTGCACGCAAAATTAGAAGCACGTATAACGTTACGGTATGTACATCGCCCGTCACATATAAATATATATATATATATACAGAAAAATCGGCCTGTTGACATGAATAGGAGGGCTTGCTCCGCTCGGCAATTATTATTAGCTGAGTAGAACAATTGTGGTTATAGAGCTACATACATGTACAGCACAGCATGTTAATTTTTGAGGTACAGAGATGGAAGTGGAGCGGTTGTGGTTCTGGTAATTAGTTTCATGACATCCCTTCCAACAGACGTTACAAAATTTCAGTGCCAAAAATTACATGTACGAAGGAGAGGGGGGAAACCCTACAAACTCGAGCAGTAGAATTAACCTTTCTAATCAGGACAACTTAATCCCCCTACTCAGGAGAATTAACCCCTGTTTCAACATAATAGGATTAACCCCCCTACTCAGGAGAATTAACCCCTGTTTCAATACAACTTAATAGAATTAACCCCCCTACTCAGGAGAATTAACCCCTGTTTCAATACAACTTAATAGAATTAACCCCCTACTCAGGAGAATTAACCCCTGTTTCAACACAACTTAATAGAATTAACCCCCCTACTCATGAGAATTAACCCCTCTATTCAAAACAACGTAATAGAATTAACCCCCCTACTCAGGAGAATTAACCCCTACAACTCCACAGACCTTAAGAAAGTTCCAGATGTTCTGTTCTGTGGTCTTGGAGCACTGGGAAGATTTAGTGGTACAGAAATTAATGAAGTCTTGTTGATCGAGGGCAGTCTCAAGAGTGGATGATTGGTGGAGGAGTGGTCGTTCTGTTACTACCTGGAGGGGAGGAGGGAGAGAGGGGAAGGGAGAGAAGGAGAGGGAGAGAAGGGAGAGGAAAGGAGAGGGAGGGAGTGAGAAGGAGAGGGAAAGAGAGAGGGAGGAAGAGAGGGGGAAGGAGAGGGAGAGCGTGAGGGGGGAGGGAGAGGAGAGAGAGGGAGGGTGAGAGGGAGGGAGAGGAGAGTGAGAATGAAAAGGAAGTAGGGAGGGAAGGAAAAGAGGGAAGGGGGAGAGAGGGGAAAAGAATGAAAAAGTGAGAAGTACATGTACAACTCTTAAGCTATCATCCAATCACATCCACTACTTCCTATGACCTTACCTGGCTGATGTGTACAGATCGAACTTGAGATGACTTATCATCACCAAATGAGACCAGCTTACCTCCGAACTAAAAATGAAAAACACAGCAAAACTGGATTAGTACATGTCAATCCACACTTGGATGTAAAGCCATGTGATAAGATGAGCCTACATCAGCTGGGAAATTGCCCTGTTTCTTTTGGGGGGGGGGGGGGGGGGCGAGAGGGGGCATTTGCCTCCCCTTAAAAACTTTTGCCCCCCCCCCCCCCTCCCTCTGCCTAATTCAAACAGACCTTCCTCATATACAGCCACACATGTTTTCATGTTGCCCCCCCCCCCCCAGATTTCTCGTATGTGCAGTTTGCCCCCCTTTGTCAAGTTTTCTGAAATAAACCCTGCATGTGTATTATACGTAAATATTTCACTCACTGCAAATCTGGCCCCACAGGGTCTGCGGAACCACTTTGGTGGTTTCTTGAGGGGTGTGGTCTCGATTGGTTGCTGCTGAGGTCTAGTGGTTAGGTTGGCAAATGGGTCATCGCTGGGTTGTACTGGCTGGGGGGGGGGGGGGGGGAGGGGGGAGGGGGGAGGGAGAGAGGGAGGGGAGGGAGGAGAGGGAGGGAGAGAGGGAGAGAGGGAGGAGAGGGACAGAGGAAGGAGAGGGAGAGAGGGAGGGGAGGGAGGAGAGGGAGGGAGAGAGGGAGAGAGGGAGGAGAGGGACAGAGGAAGGAGAGGGAGAGAGGGATGTGGGAGGAGGGAGGGGAGGGAGGGAAAGAGGGAGGAGGGTAGGAAGGAAGGAGGGAGGGAGGGAGAGAGGGAGAGAGGGAGAGAGAAGAGGGATATATATCCATATGCACATAGAGGCCCTTACTTTGGTGGGTGATACCTCTCCATGATCAGAGGTACCTCCTCCTAGTAGGGAGTACATGGTTACGTGACCGTCAAATGATGCCGTACTGATCATGGTGGGGTTCCTGGGACACCAGTGGCATTCGAATATCCATTGAGATGTGGCAGGTAGCTCGTATACGACCTGGAGGAAGAGGGAGGGGGAGAGGAGAGGGAGGGAGGGAGGGGAGAGGGAGAGGGGAGGGTGGGAGGGGAGATGGAGAAGGAGAGGGGGCAGGGAGAGGAAGGGAGAGGAGTAAGTGTGAGAAAAAGGATTAGGTAACATAATGTGAGACCCTCAATCTGAGTGTATTTTAACCAGACACACACACACACACACACACACACACACACACACACACACACACACACACACACACACACCACTCACCTCTCCACCAGGCACATCACTATTTGGATTCCAACACAGGACGAGGTTGTCCTTGGCAGCACTCAGCAATAGGTCAGAGTCCTGGGGACACCAGGCGAGGGACAGGATCCCCTTCTTGTGTCTCTCTAGTGTCCTCATGGGAGAAGTGGCGAAACGTAAGTCCCATAACTGTGGAGAGAGGGAGAGGAGGAAGAGAAGGAAGGATGGGAGGAGAGAGGGAGAGAGAGGAGGAAGATGAGAGAAGGGGGGAGGGAGAGAAGGAAGGAAGGATGGGAGGAGGCAGGATATGAAAGGAGGGAGAGAGTGAGAGTGAGGGGGGAGGGTGGAAGGGTGGAAGGGAGGAGGAAGGGAGGGAGAGGAGGAGAGAGGGAGGGAATGAGATAAGGGGGCAGGTAAAACTCTCTCAGACAGTAATCAAACGAGGGCACTCCAACCATCTTGACATTACCTGGATGACTGGACTACGATCGTCACTGGAGGCAGTAACCATCTGTGTGGCCACATCTGGGTGCCAGGAGATAGCATTACAGTGTACACGAGAATTGGGGTCGGCAACCTGTAGCAAGGGACAAGATTCCCCTGACTGGGACACCATGAAATGAGGACAGCTTCATAAACAGGATATCTTTTGCTACAAAGTTGACTACTCTTCAACCCCTGAAATCAGGACACCTCACTAATTAGGACACCTCACTAATCAGGACATCTAACTAATCCGGACACCTCACTAATCAGGACACCTCACTAATCAGGACATTTTCTTCTGTCTATGAGTGTCCCGATTAGATAGGTTCCACTGTACACATATACACACTAGCTAAAGAACTCAGAAAGAAAAGAAAGGAGACCCACCTCACCAACCCACACAAGAGATACGACACAGATACACAAGAACAGAGCACCAGATCCCCAGCCTTGAGAACTGGGGATGGTGCGTTAAAGATCTTTTGCAGCATGCCAACTCTCCCCACACCCAACCCAGTGTCCAAACTCACACACATGTACACATACATTACCTGTATAATGGGCTCATTCTTGCGGAGGTCCCATACGATTGAACGGCCACTTGGAGAGGTGGAAGCCAGAATATGTTGCACCTACAAGAACACAGCATGTGTAGAACACCCCATCCCATTAAATGCCCACCCTTGGGACAGGACTAAGTGGCTGTTATAGAGAGGTGGCCTTATTACAGAGGTTTACTTTAAATGTGTGTCAATAACTAAGGGACTCTACTCAGTGACCACTATATACTAGGTGGCTGCCTAACTGAGGTGACCACTAAGTGAGGTTCCACTGAAGTAAATAGAGAGTGGCCTTATCATAGTGGTTCACTTTAAATGGGTGCTTAACAAAGGATCATGACACCTCAATAATCAGGACACTCGATCCCAAGCAGGGTTAAATCTAGACATGTGTCCTTGAGGGGGCAAAATTAATAATTGTAGAAACCTGGGGGGGACATTTGGCAGGGCAGGAGAGGGATTGTTGATGGTGTCATATGCGCAACTGAAATCCTTGGGGGGCATTTGCCCCCCTGTGCCCCCCCTTGGATTAAACCCAGATTAGAGAAAATATGACACGTACCCTTGGGACAGAGAAAGTGTCCTGATTAGTGAGGTGTCCTGCATGATTTCAGTGGTTGAAGGACAGCAAAAGGTGTCCTGTTTATTGAGGTGTCCTCATTTCAGAACGTCCTCGTTAGAGGGTTGTGTGAAGTAGGTTAAATATAGAAACGTTACTAAATATAGTAACCTACTTGTCTATTCCAGGACACACCACTGATGTCTTCAAGGGGGTGTATCTTGTTGCCAGGCGACATGGGAGTGTCTGGGTTGTTAAGATCCCAAATAAAGATCTCGGATTCACTGGCACCAGACGCCAGGAGATTGGATTGGAAAGGGTTAAAGTCGATAGTACGAACAGGTCCAGTGTGTTGTACTGTCTGCTTAATCTGGGCACCCTCCAGCCCACTGGAGAGAGAGGGAAGGGGAGGGGAGAGGAAGGAGGGAGGGAGAGGGAGAGGGGGAGAGGGAGGAAGAGAAGGAGAGGAAGGAGGGAGGGAGAGGGAGAGGGGGAGAGAGAGGAAGAGAGGGAGAGGAAGGAGGGAGGGAGAGGGAGAGGGGGAGAGAGAGGAAGAGAGAGGAAGAGAGGGGGAGGAAGTAGGGAGGGAGAGGGAGAGGGGGAGAGAGAGGAAGAGAGGGAGAGGAAGGAGGGAGGGAGAGGGAGAGAGAGATGAAGAGGAAGGAGGGAGGGAGAAGGAGAGGGGGAGAGAGATGAAGAGGGCATACATTAGGGCTGCATATAACAAGCCCTTCCAAATCTGATAAAAAATGAACCCGTACACACTAGATCAGACTCAGCAACACATGGCATTGTACAGATCAATACACAAACTATGCACACCAAATTTAATCAACAGTCAGTCTATGCAAGGATGAGAGTGAACACGCACAATCAAACTAACTCCAATTCAGAGATCAGCAGAGCAGCCTTGACAAGAAGGAGGAGGAGGAGGAAGGAGGAAGAGGAGGAGGAAGGAGGAAGAGGGAGGAGGAGGGAGGAGGAGGAGGAGGAGAAGAAGGAGAAGAAGAAGGAGAAGAAGAAGACGACGGAGACGGAGAAATCGGCAGTTTAGCAATTCTCCGTATGTCAGCAGGGTTAAACCCAGGGAAATTGGGCACTACACATGTCTTCCGAGCAATATAAGTTGCCCATTGAAGAAGACATGGGATGGAATGTGTCTGGGTACAAAGTGGGCATTCAGTTCCCACTTGCCCTCCTTGTGCAGCTATACACAGGTTACCTATATAGAGTGACTTGTCCAACCACAATCCCAATATGTAATTAAGAAATCAGGGTCTGTAGATACAGCCCCTCCCAAAAATTCTTTTCAGAAGACAAAATGGATTACTCTGTATACCCTATAAGAGCTTACTGAGAGTTGCTTTTATAAGCTTGTGCTAGCATTATGGTTGTGGTGTACTGAATAATATGAATATCATTACTGGTAGGTATGCCTGCCAGACACTAACAATTATGAAAGAAGACACCTGACTCCTAATAAGCCCTCCACATCGGTGTCATATCAATGGGAGGATTGTTAATCTGCTGAGGGGCCTGTATTGATTCAAATTTTCATGGACTGCTTAAGGAATGTGACAATTATGCTTAAAATATGGTGATTCGGAATCGTAAAAGTGTCCATGTAAAGTAACAGATGAAGTCAAGGAAGAGTGGATGTTTTACAATTCCAGGCTTAATTCTTAGTGGTGGGTGATACTAGGAGATTGCAAAACGATATGATGTAATACCAGATGTGGGTTGAAAGGAAACATGCCCACCAAAATAGATAGTAGGAGGTGTTGCCTGAGGCATAGAGTCACTGGTACTAATTCTAGAATCATCACATGTCTAGATCTACACACGTGAGCATGTAATGTATCAGTTTGTAGCAGTATTGAATTATCAATACTAGCAAATCCAGCACTAGAATCGATAGTCAGTATCCTATCACCGACCACTATTAATTCTGAACACAAACTTGTGGTGCTCATACAGTTGTCCAAGAGTGACTTCACCCAACCACACCTCCCATCCTCACTTCAATCTAGGGGCTGTTGAGACAGCCCCTTCCAAAAATTCTAAAGAACATTGACATCATTGCTAACACAATTAAAGGCCCCTGAGAGTTGCTTTTATAGGTTTGTCCCAGCATTAGGGTTGTGGTGTACTGAATGGTATGAATATCATTACTGGCCTGCCTCCTGCTTCCATGTCCACGTTGGTGTCATGTTGATACATCTGCCGAGGGTATATAGTCCTGAGCCAGTTATGCTCAAATGCTCTGCTACACTGCTTAACTCATTAGGGCCGAAGTTAATTTATTATCAGACTTCTATGTATGATGCAATATCACGCATTAAACTTCCAGTAGCACTCCGTGATGCCCGTTAGCAAAGTGACTGACTTTCTGTCTCAGGTAAACGATGATTTAGCCTGCTAATGGTCCCTAGAGTCTTACTTACAATGTATGAACTACAGTAGACAGAGGCATGGCAGTATACCCTTGTGCGTTCTTTGTGAAAGCTTCGCACGCAGTGATGCCCAAACAGGTGGTAAGAGCTCACTGTACCTTTGCTTCTATTCTAGAGACACTAAAAGCAAAGTAAGCCTCTATACATGAGTAAAAAGCCATCTTGGAACCTTTATTCGAAGTTTTCTTCTTGGCAATGTAGCTCCGTATTATAAACGGAAGTCCGGTTTGTTACAACTATCACTTCCTGAAAAGGGCAAAGTTCTTAACCTATTTATCCATTGTCAATAAAGTAATATTGACTAGAAAAGCTAACACAAACAGCAGTTAGAAATGCCCAGCGTTCCTAAGAGTAAGTCAGAAAGCTGTGGTTGGATGCAACGCGGATAGTGCGTTATTGGCAACAGTTCGTGATGTTGGCCCCAAAGCGTTAAGGAATGTGACAATAATGCTCAAAATACAGTGACATGCTCAACAATTTCAAGCTTAATTCTGAACACATCTTGTGCTGCTCACACACCAGATAAGCAAGAGTGACATGACACCAAATGCCCACACTTCCCTAATAATCAGGGTCTGTAGATACAGCCCCTTCCAAAAAATTCTGTATTTAATTTTGCACTCACACTACTCTGCAGAGCAATGACCACTCCCTAGTGTTGCTTTTACAGGTTTGTCCCAGCATTACTGTTGTGGTGTAGGCAACAATATGAATATCATTACTGGTATAGCTGTGCCTGGAAACTCAACAAAGCCATAGAGCTGATCGGTGTGCTGTCAGTGCGGGGGTGGGGGGAGGGGGTGGGTCCCTTCCATTACGGAGTAGGGCTGGGCTGATTTTCACTGATTATGTCATGCACTGGTCAAGAAATGAGACAATGCTGTACACACACATACACACTGACCACTTGCTGAAAATTGACCTAGTCAGTCAGGGATTTTTCTAGAAAAAATTTTAGGTGGGAATTCAGGACTTCCTAATATTGAGGGAAGGTAGCCTTGTATTGAGACTGTCATGTGTTGAATTGATCATAGCCCATCTCGGGGGGGGGGGGGGGGGCAAAATAATAATGCTTGCAACTTTACACACACACATGCACACTGACCACCCGCTAAAATTCACCTATTGTCTATTTGCGTTCACCTGAGCCCCGCAAGTTGCTGAGGTTTTACCTGCTACGCAACCGCGCGTCATTTTGACATTTTGACAACTTCCTGCATGTTTGTGGGTAATGGTATGTGCAGGTAACTGGAAAGAAACCGCGCAGCAGTGCTGAACGCTACAAGAAGTACGTTTTTAGTGAGACCTATCATTAGATGCGGCAAAACGCAAGGAATCCAATGGTACTTTTATTTTGAAATTGGGTAAAATATAAGAGAATATTGCCAAAATTCGAGGGCTCATGTGAAGTCAAACAGTACTTGTACCATTAGAGAGGAGTAGGCTAAGTTTACCGTGACAGTGGGGGGTTATTCTCATGGTGATTTACATCACTGATATGAACACTCATTGGACAGCTGTCTGTTCCTAAATTTTTTATTAACTTTAATTAATAATTAGGGTCTGCAAATAAAGCCCTTCCAAAAATTCTAAACTGTAAACAACAACAGTCATTACAGCTGGAGGACAGGAGTAATCACCCTATTGACAAGTCCTGCTTTTACAGGTTTGTCCCAGCATTACTGTTGTAGTGTACAGAATGATATGAATATCATTACTGGTATTGCTGGCCCTGCAAAACTCAACAAAGTGTCAGTGCAGAGGTGCCACTACACAGACATTTAAAAATTAGGGTCTGTATATACAGCCCCTTCCAAAAATTCGATACTACATAACAAAGATAGGGACACCTAATTACCACCTTAGAGTTGCTTTTAATATAGGTTTGTTCCAGCATTATGGTTGTGGTGCACAAGACTAGTATGAAATCATTACTGGTTTGGCTAGGCCTGGCCTGCAAACTCAGACGGCTGAATAGTTGACTTCTGATTCAATGGACTAGATTGGTGTCCAGTCAGTGCAGGAGGTCCCTTCCATTACGGAGTAGGGCTGGGTCAATTTTCACTGATTATGTCATGCTGTACTGCATTGGTCAAGAAATGTGATAATTAGATATAATGCTTGCAACTTTACACACACACACAGACACTGACCACTTGATAAATACTCACATAGTACTTGTACCATTGGAAAGGAGCAGGCTATTTATCGGGACAGTGGAGGAGTTACTAGTATCTTGCTTTATTTGCTATTACATCATTCTGAATGCTCACCAGACAAATGGAGTTTATTCTATTCTGTCTGAGGACGAATGAATGCTTACGACCTTCAGTAGAGATTGCTGAGAGCAACTCAGCCATTAATTTCAACCCCACCTCTCTTGAAATAATAACTAGGGTCTGTATATATACAGCCCCTTCCAAAAATTTTACATTTCATGCATAATGGATGCGGAGTGTCTAACTACCCCTCTCAGAGTTGGTTTATATAGGTTTGTTGCAGCATTATGGTTGTGGTGCACAGGACTAGTATGAATATCATTAGTTATTGGCTAGGCCTGCAAACTCAAGACAGCTAAATAGTGGACTTCTGATTCAATGGTCCAGATTGGTGTCCTGTTAGTGGAGGAGGTCCCTTCTATTACAGAGTAAGGCTGAATTTTCACCATGCTGCACTGGTCAAGAAATGTGACAGTGAATAGGACTAAAGAACTCATTTGTTAATAGTAACCTTAATGACCAGTGTGTGTGTGATAGTATATGCTCCTGGTTAAAGTTATGGCACCCCTGGGAGAGATGTTGCTGGTTTATAAGCACGACACCCGTGGGCGCGTTACGCCCGAGGGGGAGTGCACAAAGCCATAGAGCCAGCTCCTGATTCAATAGTTCAGATTGGTGTCAGGGCCATTACGAAATAGGGCTGGGCTGATTTTCGCTGATTATGCCACGCTGTACTGCACTGGTCAAGAAATAGAGATATAATGCTTGCAACGGTACACACACATACTGACCACTCCCTAAAAAATCACCTAGTCAGTCAGGGATTTCTCAAGAAAAAATTCAGGGTAGCCTTGTATTGAGACTGTCCCATGTTGAATTAATCATAGCCAATCTCAGGGGGGCGAAGCATAATAATAATGGTTGCAACTTTACACATACATACACACTGACCACTCGCTAAACTTCACCTAGTACTTGTACCATTGGAGAGGAGCAGGCTAGGTTTACCACTACAGTGGAGGAGTTGCTATTATTGTGCTTTATTTGCTTTACATCACTCTCATTGGACAGCTGTCTGTTCTGCATATAGCCACAGCCCCTTCCAAAAATTCTAAACTGAGTATCTAGGTACGGCAGGACTATTCACCCTCCTGACCTGTGTTACTTTTACAGGTTTGTCCCAGCATTACTGTTGTGAGTGCGCTTAGTATCAAGTAAGATTTTGTTTGTGTCCAACCTCCTCTGGTCTGACTCAACTTTACTACATGTATGCTCCAGTACACTAAAGGCTTAATTTACCTCTGTGTGGAGGTCACTAAGAGTAACTTGACCCAACCACAACCACATTTCAATAACTAGGGTCTGTAAACACAGCCCCTTCCAAAAATTCTTTTTTCTATCCATGGATCCATGGCGCTCTCAAGGCTAGAATGCCACAGAGTTGCTTTTACAGGCTTGTCCTAGCATTAGGGTTGTGGTGTACTGAATAGTATGAATATCATTACTGAAACCTAGCATACACTTGACAGAATCCAATTAACAAGCCCTCCAGGTATTGGTGTCATGTTAATGGATTTTCTCTAATACATTTACTGAGGGTAGGCCTCAGCTGATTCTCAAAGTTTTATGAGCTATGCTCTGCTACACTGTTTAAGGAATCGGACAATGATGCACTGAAGTGCAGAACCATTGGTGTACCAATACCACACGGTAAATACTATACTGCGCATGTGTGTTTTGCGCAGGAAAATGGCCGATCGTATGTATGGCTTTCAACAGAGGGAGTACTGGATCTCTGCAACGGAGTGGTTTTAGAGAAAAACCATCAAATTTTTTGACCTCCATTGCCCGCTGAGTACATAACAGTATTTTCAGGACGAACTGACACTCCAGAGGTGAGATGTGACGTAACAGACACACACAGACAGACCTGCCATGGTAACCCTCCTGTACATGTGCACTGACAGTTAAACATATGGTGACATGCTCGACAACTATTAGACTGAATTCTGAACACATTCTTGAGCTGCTCACACACTACCTAGAGGTGGGACTAAGAGTGACCTCACACAAAATCCCACTCCACACCCACCTAGTCATGCCACACACACACACACACACACACACACTTCTACTTTTTGGTGCACACTCCCAACAATGTGTAGCATTCAACTAGTTATCAATTAGGGTCTGTAGATACAGCCCCTTCCAAAAATTCGTAAAAGAACTGTCATTACAAACCAGTACCTTTCTATAGATGGGGTACCCAACCCCCAGAGTTGCTTATATAGGCTTGTCTTACCATTATGGTTGTGGTGTACTGAACAGTATGAATAATATTACCAGAATGGGGTGTGTTGACACTTACATGTAATTCTGAGTGCTGCCTAGAAACTAGTCCATTGGAGACTGCAGAGAGTGGTGTGGGTGATAGGATACTGAGGTATCAATACTTCTGATTCTAGTGCTGGGTTGGGTAGTATTGATAATGTGATACTGCCACAAACTGACATGATACATGCTCACAGAGCAAGAACGCAAGTATCACAAATTGCCTAGCGAGTGTTACATAAAGGTGTACAATTAGAAGTCAGTGGAGCTAAAACATGCCTTCAGGGTATAAACACAACAGCACACCTGCAAGTTTGCCAATCCTAACTACCAGGCGGTCAGCCATGACTAGTGAAAGAGAAGCTCCATTTGGACTTACCTTGCTGATAGATACATCTGTATGATATTTCCAATACACTGCCAACACCTTGCTAGTTGGTTGCCAACGGTGACTTCACCAACAAACCACAACCACCTCCCTACTTCCATCTTTAATTAACAGATATACAGCCCATTCCAAAAATATTAAGGACCAAATGGTACCGTGTGGAGACCTGATTGTGTGTACCACTGGCTGTTTCACATTTTGCAGGTAAGAATGAATTGCACTGCTGTGGCTGATGGGCGTGGCAGTATGGCTGTCATTGTGGGGGCCATAGGCCTTTATCAACAGCTTTGTGGAGGCCACGGCCCCCATGGTTCCTACACCTATGGACTATACTCCGCTATATACTCTGCTAAGGAATGTGACAATTATGCCACAAATATGGTGACATGCTCGACTATCTCGGGCTTAATTCTGAATACATGTACATCTTCGTGCAGCTGCTCACACACTCTTCCCCAGGTACCACTCTCAGAAAGGAAAAAGGGTTAGGTGACTTTGAAGGGGGTGGAGTCTCAGGAGAGACTAGCCTAACCTCAATCTCATCCCCACTGCCCTCTTTAATTCATGATCAGGGGCTGTAGATACAGCCCCTTCCAAAAATTCCAATTATGACAAAGGTCACATTGAGGTCATGTCCAAAGCCTACTGGAGGTGCATTTACATGTATAGTCTTGTCCTAGCATGATGGTTGTGGTGTACTGAATAATATGAATATCATTACTGGTGCATGGGGGGGGGGGGGGTACACACACACACAATCTGACTGTCCACACTGGTGTCATAGCAATGAGAGGACTTTCCCCCTCTATTACATCTGCCGAGGGGAGGTCTGCACTGATTATGCTCAATTTTTTCATGGACTGCTCTGCTACACTACACTGTGACAATTAAGCAATATGGCGATATTGTAATTCTCAACATATCTTTGTGTAGTCTCGTGCCCAGACCACACCCCACAGGGAGAGGGTCTGGTCACTTTTGCCACATTTCTTGGGACTGTACGTAAAATTAGGAACGAAATTTCACATCCAACAGAAGTAATTACATTGCGCAGTACAATACAGACCACACCAGAAGGGAGGCCTCATCTTTGGACTGTACGTAAAATTAGAAAGAAATTTTGCAGTACAAATGCAGGTACATGCATGCTTTTGCGAATCTGATTTCTCAAACAGGAAAGCAATCAATTTTAACGAGTTCCAAGGAATGTGGTAAAAGTGACTAGACCCTTTCCCTGCAGGGTGCAGTCGGGGCAAGAGACTAATCTTTGAGCAGCATTGCTAACACCAAGAGGAGCATGGTAAGTATACCACGACAGTGGAGGAGTTCTGCTCTATTCGCTATTACATCACTGATCTGAACATTAATCCGACAGTTGCCTGAGGACCAAGGAATGCTACACCAGACACTCCTCCTCCCATCTTTGGTAAAAGTAATCACCAGTGATCCAACCCATAATCAAAATCATTCATATATCTTTAGGATCTGATGGTACAGCCCCTTCCAAAAATTAAATGTTGTGAAAAGTTTGCTCCATATAAGTGCTACATAGTGAGAATGTGAGAAGGGCTTTATAGGTTTGTCCCAGTATTATGGTTGTGGTGTACAGGAATAGTATGAATACCATTAGTGTTATTGGCTTGGCCTGCATATCAACACAGCAAAATAGCAGATAGTGATTCAATGGTCCAGATTGGTGTCCTGTCCAGGCAGAAGTTTTTATGTATCACATTCAGGATGAGTAGATTTTCATGGATTATGCACTGCTCAAGAAATGTGACAATTAGAAAAAAATTGGTCTGGCCATGGCTGGACCAACCGGACCTGCTCTGCTGGCCCTGCTATACACTAGTTTAAGAATCAACAGGGAGACCCAATCAGAACCCCATCCCCACTTCCATCTTCAATTAATTATGGTCTGTTGACACAGCCCCTTCCAAAGATTCCAAATCGATGACATCATTGATACACGTACTAGAAGAAACGTGCAAAAGCCCCCCCCGTTCCCTGTTACATTTGCTGAGGGTAAAGATGTGCCAGTTATGCTCATACCCTGCTACACTGCTTAAAGAACATGACAATTTCGTTTCAAATATGGTGATATGCTCGACAATTTCAGGCTTATAGTTCTAAACACCTTACAGTTTGTTTGACCCTTATATCACAACTCCACCCCTACTCTCATCTTTAATTAACGACTAGGGTATGCATATACAGTGATACATTGGTGTCATATCAATGAGAGGGTTTGGTATTGGGTCCTGATTCCATGTCCACATTGGGTCAATGGGGATGGAGTTTCCCTCCAGTTATATCTGCTGAGGGTAGGCCTGTGTTGATTCACGCTTAAATTGTCATGGACTACATAGGCGTAGGAACATGATTTCATGTGAGGGGGCCAAAATGCGTCATGGGAGCACATGACCGAATACATGCTCCGTCGATTGCGGAGCCACGCCTTCTCTTAGATCCTAGGCACATTATTTCACGTGGCTGCAATGTTGTTTACACTTATACCACTGGCTGTTTGCACTTACACCACTGGCTGTTTCACATTTTGCAGGTAAGAATGAATTGATTTAGGCAATGCTGTGGCTGATGGGCGTGGCAGTACGGCTGTCATTGTGGGGGCCATAGGCCTTCTATAGCTTTGTGGGGGGGCATGGCCCCCATGGTTCCTACACCTATGGACTATACCAGTGGCGGATCTAGGATTTTACAAAGGGGGTATATAGCATGTCACAGGTTTTGAAGCCACACCCACTTAATTATGCACGTGAACGAATGACGACCTGCGTACGTACTCATGACCATTAAAGTGACGTAAACGTCTAGTACTATAGCGTGCTAGCGCTAACGAACGCTCACGCAAAGAACGCCAACTAGCATGAACTCGACAGTAAGTCAGCCCAGTGCGTTTGTGAAATGTGAGCAGTCACAGCAAAAGGGGATTTCAGTGGAAACCTCTGAAACCCCCCTAGATCCGCCACTGTATACTCCACTAAGGAATGTGACAATTATGCCACAAATATGGTGATATGCTTGACTATCTCGGGCTTAATTCTGAATACATCTACATCTTCGTGCAGCTGCTCACACACTCCTCCCCAGGTACCACTCTCAGAAAGGAAGAGGGTCAGGTGACTTTTGAAGGGGGTGGAGTCTCAGGAGAGACTAGCCTAACCTCAATCTCATCCCCACTGCCCTCTTTAATTCATAATCAGGGTCTGTAGATACAGCCCCTTCCAAAAATTCCAATTATAAAAAGGTCCCATTGAAGTCATGTCCACAGCCGCCTACTGGAGGTGTATTTACATGTATAGTCTTGTCCTAGCATTATGGTTGTGGTATACTGAATAATATGAATATCATTATTGGCACAAGCACACATACACACACAATCTGACTGCCCACATTGGTGTCATAGCAATAAGAGGGCTTTTCCCCTCTATTACATCTGCCGAGGGTGATTATGCTCAATTTTTTCATGGATTCTGCTCTGCTACACTACACTGTGACAAGCAATATGGTGATATAGTAATTCTCAACACATCTTTGTGTAGTCTCGTGACCAGACCACACCCTGCAGGGAGAGGGTCTGGTCACGTTCGCCACATTTCTTGGGACTGTATGTAAAATATTTCTTGGGACTGTATGTAAAATATTTCTTGGGACTGTATGTAAAATATTTCTTGGGACTGTATGTAAAATTAGGAACAAAATTTCACATCCAACAGAAGTAATTACATTGCGCAGTACAATACAGACCACGCCAGAAGGGAGGACGCTTCTTTGGACTGTACGTAAAATTAGAAAGAAATTTTGCAGTACAAATGCAGGTGCATGCATGCTTTTGCAAATCTGATTGGTAGTTTGATTTCTCAAACAGGAAAGCAATCAATTTTAACGAGTTCCAAGGAATGTGGTAAAAGTGACTAGACCCTTTCCCTGCAGGGTGCAGTCGGGGCAAGAGACTAATCTTTGAGCAGCATTGCTAACACCAAGAGGAGCATGGTAAGTATATCACGACAATGGAGGAGTTCTGCTTTACTTGCTATTACATCACTGATCTGAACATTAATCGGACAGTTGCCTGAGGACCAAGGAATGCTACACCAGACACTCCTCCCATCTTTGGTAAAAGTAATCACCAGTGACCCAACCCATAATCAAAATCATTCATATATCTTTAGGGTCTGATGGTACAGCCCCTTCCAAAAATTAAATGTTGTGAAAAGTTTGCTCCATATAAGTGCTACATAGTGAGAATGTGAGAAGGGCTTTATAGGTTTGTCCCAGTATTATGGTTGTGGTGTACAGGAATAGTATGAATACCATTAGTGTTATTGGCTTGGCCTGCATATCAACACAGCAAAATAGCAGGTACTGATTCAATGGTCCAGATTGGTGTCCTGTCCAGGCAGAAGTGTTTATGTATCACATTCGGGATGAGTAGATTTTCATGGATTATGCACTACTCAAGAAATGTGACAATTAGAAATTATGCTTGCAACTTTACACACACACACACACACGCATGCGCACACACGCGCGCGCACACACACACACACACACACACACACACACACACACACACACACACACACACACACACACACACACACACACACACACACACACACACACACACACACACACACTGACCACTCACTAAATATTCACCTAGTACTTGTAGCATTGGAGAGGAGTATGATAAGTTTATCACGACAGTGGGGAGTTCTTATTTGACAATAACCAGCCCCACCCCCCAGTTATTACATGCCTCTGGCAATGGGGGATATTCAATTAACAAGCCCTACAGAGTGGTGTCGTGTCAATGGGAGTCTGATACATTTGCTGAGGGTAGGCCTGACTTGAATACACTTAAACTTTCATGGACTATGCTCTGCCACACTGCAGAAGGTGACAATTATGCTTAAAACTGGTGATTCAGAATCGTAAAGGTGCCCATGTAAAGTAACAGATGAAGTCAAGGAAGAGTGGATATTTTTACAATTCTAGGTTTAATTCTTAGTGGTGGGTGATACTAGGAGATTGTAAAAATATACGATACGAAGTATTCTGATCACAAATACGAGAATGTCGATACAGAATTGATGTAGTACCAGATGTGGGTTGAAGCAGGAAAACACGCCCACCAAAATAGATAGTAGGAAGTGTTGCCTGAGGCATAGAGTTACTGGTACTAATTCTAGAATCATCACATGTCTAGATCTACACACATGAGCATGTATCGTATCAGTTTGTAGCAGTATTGAATTATTGATACTAGCAAACCCAGCACTAGAATCAGAAATATTGATACCTCAGTATCCTATCACCCACCACTATTAATTCTGAACATAAACTTGTGCTGCTCAGACACTATAGTTAGACGTCATCCAAGACTGACTCAACCCAGCCACAATCCTCCCATCCCCACTTCAATCCAGGGGCTGTTGAGGCAGCCCCTTCCAAAAATTCTAAATTGCTTTTATTGTTCGGCAGAGGAAGGACTACCTCCTAGAGTTGCTTTTACAGGTTTGTCCCACCATTACTGTTGTGGTATACAGAATAATATGAATATCATTACTGGTATTGCTGGCCCTGCTAAATTCACAAACTTCATGTATACAACTCTAATGACCAGTGGGTGTGATAGTATAAGTTATAGCAGCCCTGGGAGGGATGTTGCTGGTTTATAAGCACGACACCCGAGGGCGTGTAGTGCCCGAGGGGGAGTGCACAAAGCCATAGAGCCAACTCCCTGATTCAATAGTTCAGATTGGCGTGCTGTCAGTGCGAGGGTGGGTCCCTTCCATTACAGAGTAGGGTTGGGTCAATTTTTCACTGATTATGTCATGCTGTACTGCACTGGTGAAATGTGACAATTAGAGATAATACTTGCAACTTTACACACACATACACACTGACCACTCGCTAAAAAGTCACCTAGTACTTATAGCATTGGAGAGGAGCAGGCTATTTATCGGGACAGTGGAGGAGCATTGTTTATAAGCTACACCTGTAAATTCAATCCAATTGTCCAGACAGGTGTCCGGCAGAAGTTTCTCCATACCACATTTGGTGAGAATAGGGGTTGGCAGACTTTTCACGGATTACACACACCTCAAGAAATGTGACAATTAGAAATAATGTTTTATATCCACACTGACCACTACCCCCCCTCCCAATCATTATTGGAATGGTGTTATGCTGCAAAATGTTATGCATAATACTGAACACATCTTTGTGCTGCTCAAATATAAGTCAGAGGTTACAAAGAGCAACTCACACAATAACAAGCTCCACCCCACTCCCATTAATAGTTAGGGTCTGTAGATACAGCCCCTTCCAAAAATTTTTGAAACTTCAACTTTACTGCTAAAAGCAGTACCGCTAGGGAAGGTTTTAGAGTTCCTTTTATAGCGTTTGTCCAGTGTTATGGTTGTGGTGTACAAAATAATATGAAATCATTTGGTTATGTAACTCCTTCCTGGCAGTGCAGGGGATTTACCAGCCCTTCTAATCATACATCTTAGAGCATGATTCAGGCCTATAGCAATAATTGGCCAGAAGTTTTATGGATATGGTTCCCTCTATCATATTTGCTGGAAGTAGGACTGGGCAGATTTCACTGATTATGCTACGCTGTACTGCACTGTTCAAGAAATGTGATCTACATGCACATTGACAACTTGTCAAAAATCACCTGGTAGTTACGTCATTGGAGATGAGCAGGCTAAGCTTATCACAACAGTGAGGGAGTTCTTATTTGACAGTAACCAGTCCCCCCTCCCAGTTATTACATGACTAATCACTCCATGAGATGCAAGGCAAGGCAACACAACACATCAACAACTCGCCCAAAGTAGTCATTTTTCAAAGAAAAATTGGCTGCCTTGCGTGGGACTCGAACCCACAATGGACATTCATAACAACTGAGCTACTGAGGCAGCTAATCTGGATCCACCATACATACGTGGCGTCATGTTTTAGTAATGTCATTTGTGATGGTAACTTATATGATCATCCACAAAGCATGAGGTGTACCCATCCCTAGTAGAGCTGCCAAGAGTGACTCTACCCCTAAATCACAACCCTACACTTCTTTAAACAATAATTAGGGTCTGTACATACAGACCCTTCCAAAAATTCAATAAACTCAACGTGAAGACACACGCATAACACCAACTACCCACGGATTGGCTTACATGTATATAGGTTTGTCCCAGCATTACGGTTGTGGTGTAGGGGGATAGTATGAATATCATTATTGTTTATAAACTAAATTCACTTCAATTCTCCAGATAGGTGTCCAGCCCAGGAAGAAGTTTGTCCATACCCACATTTGGGGTTGGCCGACTTTTCATGAATTATGTACATCTCAAGAAATGAGATAACACCTTATATCCACACTGACCATCCACTAAAAAATCAGCTAGCACTCATGCTCCCACCCACCTCACCAATCTTTACTGGAATGGTGTTATGCTGCAAAAAATTAGACTTAATTCTGAACACATCTTTTTGTTGCTCACACATAATTCAGAGGTGACTTAACACAATCACAATCACACCCCACATCAGTTAACTCCAGAGGAGGTTGGACACGATTTTGCCGATCACGTAATCTGTACGCAGACGCGTGATTATAAGCCTCCCCTATGGCCATATCCAATGTAAATCAAGAAAGGTCAGTTTAGTAGCCTTACCCCTCGACAACTAGCAAGGTTAGTATATCATTCTAAACCACTACGTTAGTAGATTCCAAATATGTAGTCATCTGCATCCAACCCCTACTTTCCAGGAGCCGTAATCACCCAGGAACGATGGCTGACTTCGTGCAGCATAGCAGTTACGACTGGAAAACTAGGGACAGTGTAGGAATGCTTCTCGCCCTTCTGTAGGATTATGACTACTTTGTGCTTGCTCCTGCTAGACCTGAGCCATATCTATAAAACGCAGCAGATGGGGCACGTACAACACAGAGTGCGCTTAGCATCACGTGAGATTTGTTTGTGTCCAACCTCCTCTGAGTTAACTCTTTGGGGCCGAGAACGACAATTGTCGTCAATTGCGTTATCACGTAAGCAGATTGACCCACGTTGCGTAGAACTACAGCTTCTCCACTTACCTCCTAGGAACACTGTGTGTTTCTAACTGCTGCTTTTGTAGTCAATATTACTTCACTGACAACGTATAAATAGGTTATATGAACTTTGCCCTTTTCAGGAAGTGATAGCCCTAATAAACCTGACTTCCGTTTATAATACGGAGCTACGTTGTCACGAAGAAAGCTTCTAAGAAAGCTTCATGACAGTTTTTTACCCTTGTATAGAGGCTTACTTTGCTCTTTGTGTCTCCAGAACAGAAGCAAAGGTACAGTAAGCACTTACTATCTGTTTGGGTGTCGCTATATGAACCGGTAAAAAGCAGCTGCGTGCGTACCTTTCATAAAGAACGCACAAGGTATACTGCCATGCCTCTGCCTACTGTAGTTCACAAGTAAGACTCTAGGGACCATTAGCAGGCTAAATACGTAATTGTTTACCTGAGACAGAAAGTCCGTCATTTAGCTAAGGAATGCTACGGAAATATATTTGCATTGAATGCGTAAAATTGCGTCATACACGAAAGTGTGCGTAATAAATTAAGGACCCCAAAGAGTTAATAGTTAGGGTCCTAGACAGAGCCCCTTTCAAAATTTCAACTTTTACTGTTACAAAGATACCCACTAAGGGTGCTGTTAGAGTTCCTTTTATAGAGTTTGTCCAGCATTATGGTTGTGGTGTACAAAATAATATGAATATCATTTGGTCCTTCCTGGCAGTGTAGGGGATTTCCTTCTATCATATTTGCTGGAAGTAGGACTGGGCAGATTATGCTACGCTGTACTGCACTGTTTAAGAAAATGTGATCTACATGTACATGTACATTGACAGCTTGCCAAAAATCACCTGGTAGTTACGTCGTTGGAGAGGAGCAGGCTAAGTTTATCGCAACAGTGAGGGAGTTCTTATTTGACAGTAACCAGTCTCCCCCCCAATTATTACATGACTAATCAAGTGCTCCATGAGATGCTTAGAAAGAAAAGGCAAGGCAACACAACACAACAGAAAGATAAAGCATCACAGCACAACTCATCCAAGTAGTCATTTTTCAAAGAAAAATTGGCAGCCTTGGGAGGGATTCGAACCCACAACAGACACTCTTAACAACTGAGCTACTGAGGCAGCTAATCTGGGTCCACCATACACATGGTGTCACACTTCAGTAACAGTGTTAGTATGGTAACTTCCATGATGATCCACAAAACATAACTGCATGCCCATTCCTAGTAGAGTTGACAAGAGCGACTCCACCCCTAAATCACAACACCACACCCTCTTTTACTAACAATTAGGGTCTGTATATACAGCCCCTTCCAAAAATTCAATCAATATATAGTGGTATAAACGAATATCAATGGCTTATAGCTATAGCAAGTGCAAAGGGGAATGGCTTATATAGGCTTGTCCCAGCATTATGGTTGTGGTATACGGGGACAGTATGAATATCATTATTGCTTATAAGCTAAGCCTGTAAATTCGATTCAATTGTCCAGATAGGTGTCCTGTCCAGACAGAAGTTTTTGCATACCACATTTGGTGAGAATAGGGGTTGGCCGACTTTCACAGATCATGCACACCTCAAGAAATGCGATAATTAGAGAACACTTTATACCCACACTGACCACTCACTATAGTACTTACACTCCCACCACCCTCACCAAACATTACTGGAATGGTGTTATGTGCTACAAAATTTTAGACTTACATGTAATTCTGCACACATCTCGGTGTTGCTCACACATAAGTGGAAAGTTACAGAGAGTGACTTAACCCAACCACAACCACACCTCACTTCAGGGTCTGTATATACAGCCCCTTCCAAAAATTCTAAGATGCAATGTAAGACGTAAGGACAAGGTAAGGATAGTCTAAGAGTTCTTTTTATTGAGTTTGTCCAGCGTTATGGTTGTGGTGTACAAAATAATATGAATATCATTTGGTTATGCAACTCCTTCCTGGCAATGTAGGGGATTTCCCTCTATCATATTTGCTGGAAATACGACTGGGGCGATTTCACGGATTATGCTACGCTGTACTGCACTGCTCAAGAAAATGTGATCTACATGTACAGGTCTTCTCCTAAATACCAATGTTTGAGTTCACCTGTTCATCAGGTTGAGATGCTCAGTTCGTGATTTGTATGCAGGATTCGGCCCAGCCAGCTGAGCTGCCTCGGTAGCTCAGTTGGTAAGAGCATCGCCTGGAGAGCTGATGGTCGTGGGTTCGAGTCCCACCTGAGGCAGCCAATTTTTCTTTGAAAAATGACTGTTTCGGGCGAGTTGTGTTGTGTTGCTTTGCCTTTCTGTTGTGTTGTTGTTGTTGTTGCCTTGCCTTTCAGCATCTCTTGAAAGATTGTTCATGCACACTGACCACTCGCCAAAAAACACCTGGTAGTTACGTCGTTGGAGAGGAGCAGGCTAAGTTTATCGCAACAGTGAGGGATTTCTTATTCAACAGTAACCAGTGTCCCCCCCCCCCCCCCCCCGTTATTACAGGACTAATCACTCCATGAGATGCTTAGAAAGAGAAGGCAAGGCAACACAACACAATAGAAAGATAAAGCATCACAGCACAACTCATGCAAAGTAGTCATTTTTCAAGAAAAATTGGCTGCCTCGGGTGGGACTCCTACCCACGACACTCACATTCTAGGAGACGCTCTTACCAACTGAGCTACTGAGGCAGCTCAGCAGGCTGGGTCAAATCATACATACATGTACAAAGCAACCAAAGCACCTCAACCAAAGCATCACAACCAGGCTTAACAATTACATATTATGTACACGATTTCATACCTGATAATCTTGTCTGCTGACCATAGGCTGATAGTACCGTTATCAGAGCCTCCAGCTATTATCCCACAGGCGTTAACCCCTTCCTGACCATGAGACGACCACGCCAACTTGTGAAACCTGGGGAGAGAGAACGTGCTATCCATTACAAACTCTTCAGGACACCTCACTAATCAGGACACTTCCTTCTGTCCAAAGGGTATCCTGATTAGAAAGGTTCCACCTATACTGTACACCTCACTAATCAGGACACTTTCTTCCGTCCCAAGGGTGTCCCGATTAGAGAGGTTCCACTGTATAAACATACCACAAGAGCCTTCGATTCCTTTGCCATATGTATGTACTTCATGTGACAATCATGTGACAATCATGTGACATTATCATGCATGCATACCTTAATGGAGATTCTGTACTTCCAGCCAGAGGAACAGAGAGACCTGTTGCTGCTAGGTCCAGCGAGAATATTTCCAGCTTTGCACTCGTGCTGGAAGAGAGAGGGGGAGAAGTTGAACAGGAAGATGAGAATAGGGGAGAGAGTAAGAGTGAGAGGGGGGAGAGGGAGGAAGGGAGTAGAGCAGAAGAGGGAGGGAGGGAGGGAGAGGGAGGGAGAGGGAGGAAGTAGAGCAGGAGAGGGGAAGAGGGAGAGAGTGAGGGTGAGAGTGAGGGAGAGAGTAAGGGTGAGAGGGGGGAGAGGAAGGAAGGGAGTAGAGCAAGAGAGGGAGGGAGGGAGGGAGGGAGAGGGAGGGAGAAAGTAGAGCAGGAGAGAAGAGAGAGAGAGAGAGTGAGGGTGAGAGTGAGGGAGAGAGTAAGGGTGAGGGGGGAGAGGGAGGGAGTAGAGCAGGAGAGGGTGAAAGTGAGGGAGAGAGTGAGGGTGAGACGGTGGGGGAAGGAAGTGGAGAAGAGGGGGAGAGGGAAGATTGAAAACAAATTCAGTTACGGTGAATTGCAAACTGCTCTAATACCCTTACATGTAGCTCATGATCACCGATCAACTATATGTACATGTATGGGCTAACCTCTAATCCGGACTGAAATGAGGACATATTTTCTGTCCCAACCCTCCCACGTATGTACACTTCTCTACCCTTAAAATCAGGCCACCCCATTGTTCAGGACACTTTCTATTAGAGAAGTTCATCTGTATTTCTACGCACCTGAATGTGGCGTCCAGTTGCTGGGCAACAGTTCCACAAGCCACGTGAATACTCTGCATGGCGGCCGGTGACCAGGCCACATTGGCAGTACGCGCTATTTCCTTGACCTTCATGGTTAAAGCTTTCTCTCTCTCTCTGACCGGAGCCTCTTCTTCTACACGTGTTGTGGTGACAATAACTCTTTGTCTACTATATATGTGACGTTAAAATCCGCCACGTGGGCCACGTGACGTAAGACCCGCCTCTTTGACAACGGTTCAAAGTGCGAGCATGAACAGTATTCTCGAGGACTCTACGACTCGCGCACTTTGAGCTTCAACCGAGGCTTCAACTTGTTCGTTCGTTCGTCCTACACGGGATAGCCAAGCTAAGCTGGAAAGAGGGAGAGTTTAAACCATTTTCTGAAGACTGTGGGGCTGCGCCAATTACATTTTGTCGGACTTGTTTCCTTGGAGGCCAGGTATGAGTGATAGCGGTCTGCTATTCCCGGCTATCCCCGAAGTGAAAGTAAAGTAAAGTCAGAGGTTTAGCTGTAATAATGATACTGTACCAGTAGCATATCTTTCTCTCTTTTTCCTTGTT